>WAAG01028929.1:0-43627 GCA_013390105.1 Tichodroma muraria | reverse complement strand
TTTTAAGTCCCCCCAACCAAAAAAAAAAAAAAAAAAAAAAAGTCCCTCCAAACCAATCCATGATTCCATGAGAAATTCCGTGGGTTAATTAAATGCAGTGAGAGAGGAGGTAAGACTGATCCAGCCTCACGGGATCCACCTTCCTTGCCCGGCAAATTCAGGATTTGCTGATGCTCTGCGAGGTCCCACAGCCTGAGCATGGCTGGGAGGTGTCGCCTCAGAGCAAAGACCCTGCCCAGCTGCCCTCAGGAATTTGCATTTCCCAGCCCTCCCTGTCCCCCACCCCACACACATTCTTTTCTCCTGGAGTATCTTAGTAACCAGATTACCTTTTTTTTGCACTTGGTGTTGCCTGGGCAAAGAACTTTTCCAGAGCATCTCTTGGCTTGTCAGACCAAAAATTACACCAGGGAATTTCAATGTATTATCAATGGGAAAGAAAATGTGTGATTCCAATTGGGTTTTTTTCCCTACAAAATGTGTCAATGATGTAAATCTTTTCCTTTCTTTGATTCCGGAGATGCTTTCAAAACCTGAACACATTTCTGGCTTTTGAATCAAACATTGCTTTTCCTCACATTGGTTTTACCTTCTTTTGACATTAATATTTTTTTAAAAATGTACATCATGCCATAGACATTCACTGTTATTTCTCCTTTATTCCTCATGAATATATAATTTACTTCTGATTCCAGGCTTCTCCAATGGTTTAATGAGTGTTTCTGCAAAAAACATCTTCCTTAGTCAAGAAATTTTGAGGTTCAGTGGTTTCAGTGAACTTCTCTGAGAAGAGAAGTTCACTTGCAGAACTGCCAGATTTCATTCCCAACTTCCTGTATCCATTTATCCTTTCCAGTCCATTCCCCCATTTATCATCCTGGGCTGCATCAATAGAATCGTGACCAGCAGGAAAAGGGGGAAATCTGTCCCTCTGCCCCACTCAGGTGATTCCCACCTGCAGAGCTTGGAATTCCAACCTCAGCAGCACCTGGAGCTGCTGGATGAGCCCAGAGCAGGCCCCGGAGCTGCTCCAGGGCTGGAGCCCCTCTGGAGCCAGGCTGGGAGAGCTGGGGGTGCTCCCTGGAGAGGAGAAGCTCCAGGGAGAGCTCCGAGCCCCTGCCAGGGCCTGGAGGGGCTCCAGGAGAGCTGCAGAGGGACTGGGGACAAGGCCTGCAGGGACAGCACACAGGGAATGGCTTCCACTGCCCCAGGGCAGGGCTGGAGGGGATCCTGGGAATTGGGAATTGTTCCCTGGCAGGGTGGGCAGGGGCTGGGCTGGAATTGCCAGAGCAGCTGGGGCTGCCGCTGGATCCCTGCCAGTGCCCCAGGCCAGGCTGGAGCAGCCTGGGACAGTGGGAGGTGTCCCTGCCATGGCAGGGGTGGCACTGGATGGGATTTAAGGTGCCTTCCAGCCCAAACCACCCTGTGTTTTTATGATTTTAGAGGCAGCATTTTTCAGGTCACTGACTCGTTCCTCAGGGTACCCCCACCGCCCTGGGAAGGGTCAGCTCCCATTCAAAAAACGAAGAAATAAAACCCAAACCAGTGCCCCCAGTGTGAATTTACAATCTGTTCAGTCTGTCACTGGCCCCTCCTCAATGGCCAACTGGTGATTAATCCTTTATCCCTTTGATGGCATCCAGGGCTGTGTTACAGATCCTTGGCAATGATCTCTTTTGTATTAGCACATTATCACACATTATTTTGAAAACTAATGATATTTCACAACCGGTTCCATCAGACCTCCAGCATCAGTCATCCCTTTAGAGCCAAATCTGCTCCGTGCCTGCAGCATCCTACATTTGTGCAGGAAAACCTGGCTCATCCCAAAGGATTGCTCAAAAATATGCCTGTGTCTATTGAATCCTGCTGGGATCTGTCACCAGCTGATGTGCTGCATGTAAATGTTGAACTCTGGTGTGGGGAAAAGCGTGCCCAGCTCAGCAATGTGAGACCAGAGGGATGCACTGCCCACAGTTCCTCAGTGTTCATCAGGAAATCATCAGCACTCGGGTTCATGGCTTTAAATTCCAAGCGGAGGTTGCAAAACCCACCCAGCTCTGGCAGCAGAGAGGCCTGGGCCTTTAGCTCAGGAATTAATGGATAAAGAGAGGCTGGCTGTTAAAAATAGGATGGGGACAAAGCATGCCTGAAGCTGTGGTGGCATTATATAATCCATCAATAAATTGAACACCGGTGCATGTGAAGGACGAGAAAGGGGAGAGGGGGGGTGAGTTTTGAAGTGTTTTTTGCACATCAAAACAGCTCTTCCTGCTGCTGTACAAGCAGAGCTGAAGTTTGTTGTGCTCCAGCCATTTGGGAGAAAATGTCCTTTTAAGGGTGGATCTGGTGAAAACACCCAGGAGTGTGCGTGAGGGAACTTGTCTGTGCCCTCTGTGCCAGGGCTGGGGCTGGGGCTGGTGTTCACTCCCCACTCCAGCTCCGAGGGGTGCAGGAGGGCAGGAAGGCTGTGATCAGGAATGTGCACCAGCACTGCGGGTTTGGTCCGGGTATTCTTCAAAATTCCCTTTTTCCTGAGTGTGAGAAGGCTGAAACTGCAGCCGGGCTGAGGTGGGAGCTCACCCGCCTTCCCCAGGCTCTGCCCTGGTTCGTGCACACCCCGCTCCCCTCTGCTTTTCTGCTTCCTGTTACAATCCCAGTGCCAGAAGCAGCAATAATCACATTAAAAAGCTGGTTGGGATAACTTCTGTGGCACAAAAAGTCACTCACAGCACCTCTGAAGTGCTGTGCACGTGCAGCTGGCTCTGCTGGGGTGGCACAGAGTTTTCCTGGGCACGGAGCCTGCTGGAAAAGGGATTGCCTGGGTCACAGGCACACTGCACAGGCAGCTCAGCCCCCTTGGGACTGCCCTGGGCTGCGCAGGGCAGCGGGGAAGGGGCTGGGGGAGGCAGGACCTGCGTTAGCCCATTCAGAGGGAATCCCAATGTCCACTTCTGACACAAAGAAATCCTTCCCTGTGAGGGTGGGGAGGCCCTGGCACAGCCCAGAGCAACTGTGGCTGCCCCTGGATTCCTAGAAGTGTCCCAGGCCAGGCTGGACAGGGCCTGGAGCAACCGGGGATAGTGGAAGGTGTCCCTGCCAATGGCTTGGGTTGGAATGAGATGAGCTTTAAGGTGCCTTTCAACCCAAAGCATTCTGGGATTCTGGGATTTTGGGATTTTCTTGAATGGGTCAGGGTTAGTTGTACTTCTCAAAGTGTTTCTCCCATTCTCCAGAGAATGTAAGTCATTCTCCAGAGGCAGATTTGCCCCTGCTCCCAAGCTTTGGCCCCAGGAGTTACTGGACTTCCTTTGCTGTTAACCTTTGGATAAACTGACCTCTACCCTGACCAGTGACTGCTCCAACCCTCAGGCATAATAGGGTCAATCTGCAGCCAAGACAAAATTCCCCAATTTTAAGCACGTTTGGACATTTGGGACAGCCCTTTTCCCTTTATCTGCAAGTCAAGATCATAGAATCATGGAATCACAGAATCCCAGAATGGTTTGGGTTGGTAGGGACCTTAAATCCCATCCAGTGCCACCCCCTGCAATGGGCAGGGACACCTCCCACTGTCCCAGGCTGCTCCAAGCCCCATCCAGCCTGGCCTTGGGCACTGCCAGGGAAAGGCAGGATCCCATTGAAAGGCAGGATCCCACAGGAAAGGCAGGATCCCACTGAAAGGCAGGATCCCACAGGAAAGGCAGTATCCCACAGAAAGGCAGGATCCCACTGAAAGACAGGATCCCACTGAAAGGCAGGATCCCATTGAAAGGCAGGATCCTACTGGAAAGGCAGGATCCCAATGAAAGGCAGGATCCCACTGAAAGGCAGGATCCCATTGAAAGGCAGGATCCCACAGGAAAGGCAGGATCCCATTGAAAGGCAGGATCCCACTGAAAGGCAGGATCCCACAGGAAAGGCAGGTTCCCACGGAAAGGCAGGATCCCACAGGAAAGGCAGGATCCCATTGAAAGGCAGGATCCCACTGAAAGGCAGGATCCCACACTGGATCAAAGCTCTCCTGAGCAGCCACAGAGCTCTGGCAAGCCCAGTGGTGCTTAAAGTCAGCAGTAACGTTTTCCCTTCCACCTCTGTGATGGGAACATTGAATAAGGGTTAAAAGTATGAAATTTTATCAAGCAAATGGCTCAGGCTCTGAGGATTCACCAGGGAAATTCTCTGCCTTGGATCCCCCCCGTGCCTGTCGGCAGGCACTGCTCACGGAATGTTGGTGGAAGTGCCTCTGATAGGGAGCACAGCCCCTCACACTGCACTAAGTGATCCAGGCCAATTCCTGTCAGCACAGACACCTTTCTTGATGGGGAAGAAAATAAAAACACCACCCGGATCCTTACAGTGTAATGATAAAATGAAATTGCTCAACAGAGAGAAGAAAATCACTCTCAAAATGGAACCTTTTTTTTTCCCCTTTCCTTTTTTCTCTCTGCATTTATTATTCAATGCCAAAAGGCTCTCTTTGAATTGTCTAGTGTGTTCTGAGGAGTCCTCCTCGCTCCCATCCTGGGAAATGACTTATTCATCACGCTAGGCCTCGGAATAAATTGGATTCTTCCTTGCAGTTAACAGGGAGGATTGACACAACGTGCAGAGCTCCTGCAGCCTGGTGAGCATTTTCAGGCTCAGCCTCTCGTTTGCTCCATTTCCAATCTGTCAGTTTATTAACATCAATCAAGTGATTCCTCTTACAGTCCCAGGGAATGCTGTTCTCACGGAATGAACTTCACCAGCAGTGAGCACCAAGCGTGGCAGCTGCACTGAGTTTGCCAGCACTCAAAGGGCACCTGGGGATTTGTATTCTGGACAAGGCTGGGGGGTGATTTTCTTTGGAAGCACTTCGTCTCCAAGGAATGAGCACTGAACTTCCCCTATCGCAGAATCAGGCTCACAGAACATCCTGAGCTGGAAGGGATCCATAAGAATCATCAAAGTCCCGATGATAGGATGGGAGCTGAGCTATTTTTGAGCTCGCACATCAGCTGAGAACATCTTGGGTAGCACCACCCAGGATTTGGCCAAGATTTCCATGCAAGACTGGAAGGTCCATTTTTGGTTGCCTAACCTGAGATTTTCCACAGAGAACAAGTTTCCCACAGGCAGCTGAGGAGCACTTCCCAGAAATAATGCATCCCAGGCACCTCATGGCTGGAGAGCTTGCCTGCAAACGTGGGTGGCTGGAGAAGAGCCTTTTCCACAGGGGCAGCAGCTGTGGAATTTACTTCCTCCGTCAGGCAGTGGAGCAGACTGTGAAATTCAGACAGGAATGTGCTGCTTGGAGGACACAGCCCAGGCCTATCTCAGGTTCTTGCTTGAGGTGAGGTCTGGGCGCAGTGACTGAGTCTGTGACACATCCTGGCTCGGGATGAGAACTCCAGTTTCAGGATTTCAGGTGTGAAACTCCTGAAGTTTTTATAAAACTGGCAGTGCAATCCCAGGGACATCACCATTTTCAGTGCTTGGATCTATCAGATGCCTTTGGCTGATGGCTCAAGGGAGGCAGCCGGGACAGAGGTGACCAAGAAAAAAATGTTAGTAAATAATTGACACCTGGAAAATAAAGATGGGTGCAGAAGTACAGACAGAGTTACTGCTGGCCTCTCTCAGTGGTCTCCAGCGCTGAAATTTGCAGGCCTTAGGCTCTTTGCTCAGCTGAGGGTTGTCACCAGATGGTGTCCTGTCACCATGACCAGAGCTCTCCAGGGTCCCTCTGTCTGTTGGCTGCAGGCCCCCAGCTCCCAGGGTGGGTATTTGGAGAGCCCTTGGCGGCCTTGCTGAATGCACTGGTCACCTCCAGGCACTGGTGGCTGCGCTGAGGCTCTTGTAAAGGAAGGGCAGGATCGATGTCACAGATCCCCAAATGACCACGAAACAAGATCCAGGCAGTGAATAATGGATGATAATTAGGAGCTCATTAGGATGGGTGGATGCAGGAGATGGGAAACAGGATGTGCAGCACAGGCAGAAATCAGGGTGCAGTTACCAGAGAAGAGCATGGCAAGTTCAGGGGGATCAGAAAACCTCTGGCACATTTTCCTCTAGGTGAGCCCTGTTTTCCATTTGCTCCATAAAGAACTGAATATCAGCACCACTTCCACTTTCCAGGAACAGCAACTTCTTGTCAGTTCATCTCCTGCACTCTTTCCCCACCAGAAGCGTTGGGTAAGGCTTTGGAACCAGGGAGCATCCAGGCAGTGGAGTAACTGCTCCCTTCTGGAGCAGCCTGTGGTTGGGATGTTCATCACACATGGAGAAGAACAAATCCCAGTTCCTGTTTCAAATGAAGCTCAGCTGCGTCTTGACCTGGAGGTTCCTTTGCTAATGCCGAAACCTGTGCGTTATTTTGGGGTGACTAATCCCATCATCCCCTCCACACCCTGCCAGAGACACCGTCCTGGGCCCAAGAAACCTCTGTCGCCAAGCAAACACTTCAGCAGCACCAGTTCCTCCTGTGAGGAATCCCAGTTGCTCCCAGTCCGCACCCAGATGAGTGTGCAGACAAAGGAAATGCCATCTCCTCTGTCAGAAAGGACAACGAGATGTGGCCAGAGCAGGGGTGGGGATCCTGACCTCCAGATGTTTCCCCAGTTGCTCAACCACAGCTCAGCCATTCATGCGAAGGCTTTAAAGCACAGCCACAGATGCTGAGCATTCAGGAGATGCTTTAACGCCCTCCTTCTGAAATATTTGTGATGAGCACTTTGAGACAATCTTTATGTTCATCTGCTTTTGTTGGCTCCGTGACTCACAGAACAGCTCTGCCTGGCTGCTGAGGGCAGATCTTGGAGCCCCAGGGATGAGAGGATTACTGGGATTACAATTTACTGGTCAGGGGCATTCATTGCTCTGGCTGCCCCTTTCTTGTTCCAGGTCTAGGCACAGTGACTGAGTCTGTGACACATCCAGTTTCAGGATTTCAGGAGTTTCACTCCTGAAGTTTTTGTAAAACTGGCAGTGCAATCCCAGGGACATCACCATTTTCAGTGCTTGGATCTATCAGGTCCCTTTGTCTGTTCTTCCTCTAGGTGACCCCCGTTTTCCATTTGCTCCACAAAGAACTGAATATCAGCACCGATTCCATTTTCCAGGAACAGCAACTTCTTGTCAGTTCATCTCCTGCACTCTTTCCCCACCAGAAGCATTGGGTAAAGCTTTGGAACCAGAGAGCATCCAGCCAGCACTTCCAAGGTGCTTTTCTCGCTCCCAAGACACTTTTCTTGCTCCCAAGGTGCTTTTCTTGCAGAGGTCTGGGCAGAGAGGTGAGTGCAGAGGTTGGAACAGGGCACATCCCACTTGTGGAGATCCCTGCTGCCAGGCAGCCGAGGGAAGGAAGGCTCGGTGGCTGTGGGGTGGGAATACAGCAGTTCCAGCACGGGCTTGGCCTTGCTCTCCAAGTGTCTCCTCTCCTCTCTGAGCAGCCGCTCCCCAGGGCTCCCTCTGCCCTTGTCAGGACACGGACCCTGCCAGAAAGCACCATCCCCGTGGCTGCTGACCAGCCCTTCCAGACACTCCTCTGATACTGAGAGACAGATAATGAGCACATTTGGCATCAACAAATGCCCCAGACAGTGTCCCCTTTGTCTGCAGTCCCCGCGATGCTGGCAGGGAGCACCGCGGTGCCTCCCCCGTGGCAGCTGCGGAGCCGCTCTGATTAATTCTTTTGGGCAGGTGCCACGGGCAGGCGAGAGCTGCCGTGCCCCTGGTCACTGTGTCACCGTCCCCAGCCAGCCCGTCTGGCAGGAGAGAGGAGCTGGGGGCAGGCAGAGCCATTCCCAGTCAGCTGCTCGCTGCCCTGTGCTGTGGGCACTCCTCCAGTCAGGGGAGGCTGCTCCAGGAGTTCACACCGGGAGCTGGAGCTCCTGCAGGGCACAAAGCTCTGTCACTGCAGCTCTGCAATTCCTGCATTGGGACAAAGCTCTGTCACTGCAGCTCTGCAATTCCTGCAGGAGCACAAAGCTCAGTCACTGCAGCTCTGCAATTCCTGCAGGGAACAAAGTTCAGTCACTGCAGCTCTGCAGTTCCTGCATTGGGACAAAGCTCTGTCACTGCAGCTCTGCAATTCCTGCATGGGGACAAAGTTCAGTCACTGCAGCTCTGCAATTCCTGCAGGGAACAAAGCTCTGTCACTGCAGCTCTGCAAGCCTGGGGGCACCTTGGTTTAGAACAGGGGTGCAGAGGCCACAGAGGTGGGAAGTGTGAGATCGAGAGCTGAGCTGTGACTGCAGACGCCTCGCAGGCTGTGCCACGTGCTCATCAAATCCTGTTTGAATTCCAGGCCCCCAGGAATAGATGACAAGAAAGAAAGCCACCTTTGCATCCCGTTTTCACTCTGTTGGGAGCAGCTGCACCACCTGGTCACTCACTGCTCCCAGAGCAGCCCATGGGGATATCTAGGATGTGCTCTCAAACAGCCTGAGAAAAATGGGGAAAGTATGGAAGGGTGGAGAACAGGCAGTGTAAATCCTCCCTGTTGGAGAGAAACTGCTCCTTCTTTCATTAAACCAGCCCCAAACTGGAGCCTCCAGGCCCCACTTCCCTGCAGGGGCTGGTGCTTCACCTCCTCTCCAGGCCTGGCTGCTGCTCAGGAGAGGGAATTGAAGGGGCTCATTTATCCTTTATTTTTTATACCTTATTTTTATCCGGACCCCAGGCAGGAGCTCGACCCCAGGTTTGCTGTTCAGCCCTGGGGAGTTCAGGTCTCACCTTTCTCAAAGGAGCAGCAGGAGAGGGGCAAATTCTGTTTGGTGTGAGGAGCTGTGAGCCCTGGGGAGCACCGGGGAGGCCACTCCTCCAATTCTGGGGTCATTTTTGGGCTCCTCAGGACAAGAGGGACATTAAGGGGCTGGAGTTTGTCCAGGGAAGGGAAAGGAGCTGGGAAGGGGCTGGAGCCACAGGAGGGGCTGAGGGAGCTGGGAAGGGGCTCAGCCTGGAGCAGAGGAGGCTCAGGGGGCCCTTGTGGCTCTGCACAGCTCCTGACAGGAGGGGACAGCCGGGGGGGTCGGGCTCTGCTCCCAGGAACAGGGACAGGAGGAGAGGGAGCGGCCTCGGGCTGGGCCGGGGGAGGTTTAGACTGGACCTCAGGGAAGTTTTCTTCATGGGAAGGGTTGTCAGGTTCCAGGGCAATGATGGAACCACCGTTCCTGGAGGGATTCTAATGCCATGGGAATGTGGCACTTGGGGACGTGGCTCAGTGGGACACTGGCAGTGCTGGGGATGGCTGCACTCGATGATCTTCAAGGCCCTTTCCAACCTCAGTGATCCTGGGACTTCGTGCCGCAAGCTCAGGTCAGTCCAGACAACCTCTGGCCTAGGTTAACACCAGAACTAAGGAATAAAATTGGCAGGCACCTGCGAATCCCTTCCGAGTGCTTATGGAGAATTAGGTGGGAGCCCAACATTGTCAGGAGCCTCAGCAGGAGAGGAGGGACAGAGCAGAGACCCAGGGTGTCACTGGGGACAGTGGGGACTCCCCCGCCTTCAAAAACAGGGAAAATTTGCCATAAAAAATGAGGAGACAGAGCTCTCCTCGGGGGGGTGTGGCAGGAGAAGAGAAGGAACAAACAGCACATCAACACCACTTTGAGATCCTGTTGGAATGAGAGAGCCAGGGGGTGTTATGGATGCAGCCAAGGAGTTCCCAGGCCACCAGGGAATTGTTGTTATCCTACTACTGCAAGAAGCTTATGAGCTCACTGAAGTTTTTCCTTCAAAACACGAGTTTAAAGCAAAAGTTTTCCACTTAAAGAAAAACATTGAGTGTAAAATGTCAGATTTTACTCTGTTACCTCAACACAGAAAGTTTAATAAAGTAATTTTTTCCCAAATTATATATTTTTATTGAAAAAAAAAAAAATCTTGCACATCATTATTAACAGATTTTTTAAACTAAAATAGACTTGGAGAAATGAGATTTTGTCAGATTCCATATGTTTTCCAGATTCCACTTTCAACTATACATAAAGAATAAAATAATTTAAACTTCTTCAAATCTATTTCTCGTCGTTCACCTGGAATGAGTCGCTGTGTTTTAAGCCATGTGGACAAGGAACTGTGTCCTGGAGCTTCCAAACCAAGGTGCACATCAAAAGGAACAAAATCAGTGATTACAGAAGATTCCAAACGACCTAAATGACCTCCAGGGGATGAAACTCCACATCTCCCATTCCCATGGGAAGGACAAGAAACTGCTGTGGGGTAAAGGACCACTCCAGACATCCTGGAATGAGATGTCCCTCTCCTGGGAGCAGAGATGAGCTGCGGTTTCTCTGGGCTGAGCTCATTTTTCTGTGTCTGAGGAATTTCCTACGGTTTCCTCTGAGCCCGGCTGAATCCCAGAGCCTGATTTTGGAGGCAGGGCCAGGCAGCCTGAGTTTTCCAGGACACCTCCCTCACTCCAGGGGCAAAGGCAGCACTTCCCAGGGCCAGAATCCCTCAGGGAAGGCTGCACCATGTTCTCCGTGGCCGAGTGAGCCTGCAGGGAGCCAGGTGTGACCACGACAGCTTGGCTGACCCTCTGTGGCTGCAGAGTTTGGGCTCATTGCTCTTTAAATCCCGATTCCTGTAGCTCACGGGGGAAACCCACGCCGAGCGGGCTGGGCGCATCCCTGCTGGGATTGTCGGGGAGGTGGATCCCACTGGGATTTACAGCTGCCCTGGGCTGGGCTGGGCTGTCACTGAGCAGGGACTCAGTGCCACCACCAGCTCATATCCAGGCTGGTCTGGGCCACCAAACCGGGCAACCCCGCTCGCGGCTCTGCAGACGCGGCTCTGAGCTCTGGGCTTTGCTGACTTCAAGCAGAAATAAAGCTCGGCATGAGGGGTATTTAATTGCATTTAATTAATGTCTTGGGTTGTTTGCTGAGGTGTTTGTCCAGGTAGCTGCCCAGTGGCTGAGGTTGCCCAGAGCAGCCGTGGCTGCCCCTGGATCCCTGGCAGTGCCCAAGGCCAGGCTGGAAGGGGCTGGGAGTGACCTGGGACAGTGGGAGGTGTCCCTGCCCATGGCAGGGGATGGAAAGGGATGAACTTCAAAGTCCTTCCCAAACCATTCCATGGCTCTATGAGTCCATGAGGGGGCTAAAGGGACTGGATTCAGCTTTCAAAATCAGGATTTCATGGTGATGCTTCAAGTTGTAGACATTTAACAGGGGGTTTTCTCTGTCCATTAACAGAAGGATGTGACATCAGGGTTATGAACACCCTGCTCCAGTGGTACAAAATCCTATTTCTCCAAGTCTATTTCAGCTTAAAATAATCTGTTTAATAATGATGTTCAAGATTTAATCTTTTCCAAATAAAAATACATGATTTTGGAAAAAAAAGAGCCACAAATTCTGTGCAACAACAGCATTTCTCCATCACTTGTTTTCAGGAATGCTAAACTCCTAAAAAAGTCAGTAACAGTAGTGTCTGTTATCTATTGTTATTGATTATATTATTGTGAAGGGTAGCTAGAGCGTTCTGACCACACCAAAACCAAAATTCTGCACCCAGCAGTGGAACCCAACCTTTTCCAGGGTGAAAACATTCCAGGAGATACGGAACAATGGTGAGCATTGAAGTTTGAAGGCACTCGGGGGAATTTAGGCACAGAGTATGTGCTCACAGGGGGGACTGACAAGCTGAGAAGTGGCTTAATTGTTATTAGTGTCTGCAATTAACCAGATGTCTGAGGGGGCAGCCAGGCTGAACCACGGCGGGTGGGTTCTGCATCACCTGGAGATTTTGGGTGCAGTACAGGACAAACACCAAAGCACTTCCACTAGAACGCTCCTTTTTTACCCTCAGGGAGCATCAGAAATGTGTTTTATTTCGAGAAGAGATCGGATGCTGCTGTGTCACTGCGGTGCCTCTCCCGGGCCAGCAGTGGTGCTGGAGATGTCTGACCCCTTCCTCCTCCTCCTCACAGCTCAGAGCTGCTTCTCTGGGACAGGACAGCACTCTGGCCTGAGGCATAAACACCTCGGTGTTCTCACCACCCGTAAATTGCCTCTGTGCAGGTAATGTCTGTGACCTTTCCACTTTAAACCTTCGAGCAGGGTGGTTCGGTGTAAATTAAACGTGTAGGACAGATGCTGAAAAGCGGAGCAGCGTTCCCTGTGCCAGCAGCGTGGGCTGCACCTTGACTCAAATTAGGCTAAAGTGGCACGAGCAGAAAGCAGGAGAGCGGGGAAAATGTCAGACGTGTCAGAGGAGCAGGAAAATAAGCTGGGACTTCCCAAAAGCGCAGGCAGCAAATTAATTCCGAGTGCAGTTAACGAATGAGGAGCATCTGCTTGCCAGGTGAGAGAGAGCCTGTCCCAGAGATGTGACAGGGACGAGGAGCTCCTTTGGTGACAGAGCTGCTCCTGCCCTCAGCCTCACCTGAAATCTGCTCCTGGGCTTCATTAAAATTCCACCACGGAGAGGTTTAGCCCTGGGATGCTGAAACTCTTCCCAGTGATAGCAGCGACGGAACCCTTGAGTCTGCCCCAGCTCCTGTCGTGTATCTCATGAGTGATACGGTTTGTGGACGCTAATTAATTAAACTTTATCTATTCCACACTTTTTTGTTCGCTTGTGGTGCTAAATAGCCAGATTCAATTTCAGTGTCTGATGTTTTGCTCTCAGCTCCAAGCCGTGACAAGAACGCAGCCAATGAGACAGGGGGACACTGAAATGTAGAACTGGAGACTGAAACGTAAAATTGGACACTGAAATGTAGAACTGGAGACTGAAACGTAAAATTGGACACTGAAATGTAGAACTGGAGACTGAAATCTAAAATTGGAGACTCAAATGTAAAATTGGTGACTGGAATGTAAAATTGGAGACTGGAATGTAAAATTGGACACCAAAATGGAGACTTTCCTGCCCTGGGGCATTGTGTGACCCTGAGGTCTCTCCTGAAATGACCCCCGTGGTCTCCAGTGCAAGCAGACTCCTGGTCAGTGCCAGGTTTGGGTTCCTGTGGCTCACCTGCGCCAGGCTCCCGCTGGCCCCAGGGCTCCGTCCCAGCATGGGACGTGCTGGGACATCCTCAGGGCTGAGCCCATCGGCCCCTCAGAGGCTTCCAGCCCCTGGCTGGAGGCACAGCCTGAGCACAAACCATTCCCGAGTCACTTCCGGACCAAATCAGTTCCATTCCCGCATCCCAATGACCTCAAAACACTCCCAAATGACTCCTCAAAATGATTCCAAAACACTCTCTGCCAAGTCCTGGGATCGCCTTCCCCATGCTGGTGGATGGGAGAGGGGAAATAGTTGGGATATTTCCAAACAGGTGATTTATATCTGGACCCCTTCCTCCGACTCCTCCTCCCAGCTTAGAGCTGTTCTCTGGATATTGATTATGGATATTGATATTGATATTATTTATATTTCTGGATATTGATTGTGGTTTTCTGGATATTATTTGGATAATAGATATCTGGATATTTGCTATTTCATTAAATAATGAAATTATTATTTTATTATTTATTATTTTATAATTCTAATATTACTATTTTACAACTTATTATTTCATGTATTGTTATTGTTATTGTTATTGTTATTGTTATTATTGTTTTATACACTGGGTATTTATTCTCAGAAGTTCTCTTGAGCAGATCAGGTTCTCAGACTCCACTGTCACTCAAAGCTGTCCCTGTGCTCCATCCTGCATTTTTTTTCTCCTCAAACCTCCCCTCAGCTTCTTCCTGCACCTCCTGGAAGGGGTCAGCTCCAAATCCCACTGAGATCAGGAAGCATCAAATCTGCAGAACGATTTTCTCACATTCTTGCATGATTGAATGGTTCAGTTTAACTGCAGCTGGGCCTGAGCTGGAGAGAGTCCTGAGCCTGAGCAGAGTCAGCACCATCTTGGGGGGTGCAGGAATAAATAAATTTATTTCCAGATAATTAATAATTTCCAGCCCCATGGAGCACCTTCCATGGGCACCGCACTCAGTTTTCGTGAGATCTAGGAAAAATGCTGGGAAAATAGTGAATGGTAGGGAGGAGGATTCATCACCAGGAAATTTTTTTGTGTCCCTGCACAGACCAGGAGCAGAGAGATGAATTCGCCCAGGGTCCAATCCTGCCCTCCTGGCCACATAAGGAGCCTCACTGCCTTCAGTGGAAGTCACGAGAGCAGCTCCAAGGTGGTCCAAGGGCCGTGGTGGGGATCCCTGCTGCTCTCCGGCTTTCCAGGAGGGATTGCTGAGAGCCTCGTGCTGACAGGAATCCTCTGCCCCCAGGTTTCAGCACCACCACACCCTCAGCAGGGTGGAAAGCGAGGCTGTGTCAGCTTTCTGGCTAAAAAAGATTTAAAAGGCAGAAGGATGTGCTTGCTTGAAAGCATCAATTTGCGGTAACGAAGCAGAGCTGCAGAAATAAAAAAACAATAAACCACATTATTGCGTATAAAGTGAAGGAAAGTCCTCCTGTGTCAGCTTATCTGTGAGGGTGGCCAAAGTCTCTGACCCCAGTTTCTGGGCTGGCAGGCCCTGGACAGCTCTGGGAGATGGGTGTTCCCTGCCCTTCCGGAAAAGCCGCTGGGAGTCAGTCGGAGCAGTCCCTCTCTGCTTCCCGAGGCAACACCTGCTGCTCAATTCCTTCATTCTGCAACCCCCCCAGCCCCTGCACCGAAGCAAGGACACCTGCAGTGCTGCGGGCTCAGCCACACCTCACAGAGGGGTGCTTTGATTAATAAATTCAGCTTCAAACTTCTTTTCCTACGCTCGACCTCCTTGGGGTGACTCCAGGAGTGATGCCCTTGGTTATGTGCCTTTACTGGTGTTTCGTGTGAAGAAATCAGCCAGGCTCCAAACCCAGCCTGGCTCCAGGCACCTGCAGGGCACGGACACAGCTGGACACTTCAGCTCCTCACAGGAGGGAACCTTCACTGGCCTTGGCATTTCTGCAGCAGGAGGTTGTTGGTTTGGATGCTGGAGTGAGTCCAGGGAAGGGAACGGAGCTGGGGAAAGGTCTGGAGCCCCAGGAGAGGCTGAGGGAGCTGGGAAGGGGCTCAGCCTGGAGCAAAGGAGGCTCAGGGGGCCCTTGTGGCTCTGCACAGCTCCTGACAGGAGGGGACAGCCGGGGGGGTCGGGCTCTGCTCCCAGGGACAGGGACAGGAGAGGGAATAGCATCAAGCTACAGCAAGGGTGGTTTAGGTAGGACATCAGGAGGATTTTCTTCACAGAAAAGGTGATTGGGCATTGGCAGGGGCTGTCCAGGGGCATGGTGGAGTCCCCATCCCTGGAGGTGTTTAAGAAAAGCCTGGATGTGGCATTCAGTGCCATGGTCTGGGTGACAAGGTGGTGTCAGGTCACAGGCTGGACTTGCTGATTTCAAAGGTCTTTTCCAGCCCAGCTCATTGTGGTTCTTTGATTCTGTGGTTCTTTGATTCTGTGGCTCTGTGGTTCTGTAGTTCTCTGGCTCTGGGATTCTGGGATTCTGGAATTCTGGGATTCTGTGGTTCTGACCTTCTGTGGTTCTGTGGTTCTGTGATTCTGAGGTTCTGTGGTTCTCTGGCTCTGGGATTCTGGGATTCTGGAATTCTGGGATTCTGTGGTTCTGACCTTCTGTGGTTCTGTGGTTCTGTGATTCTGAGGTTCTGTGGTTCTCTGGCTCTGGGATTCTGGGATTTTGGGATTCTGGAATTCTCTCTCCAGCACCGCAGCCCCGGCACAGCCGGGTGTCCCCTCGGGAGCACCAGGCACAGCGTGTCCCAAGGAGATGGAGCTTTGGGCTCCTCAAGGTGGGGATCACCCAGCTGCCATCCTCAGGGAGAAAAGTCTGGAATTCCTGCTGAGTGTCAATCCCTGCCTGCTCCAAGCGCAGACCTGATGGTGGCACACACAGCCCAGGGCTGGCGCTGGGCTCCCCACACTCACCAGGGCAAAGTTTGCCCCGGCAGCCCCACAGCTCCCAGCTCTCCTGCCCCGTGTTTGCTCTCCATCCCTGCTCAGCCCTTTCCAGCCCTGTTATCTCGAGGTGAGGCCCTCCCACAGCACCCCGGTGCCTGTGCAAAGCTGCAGCCATCTGATAACCAGGGAAGCAGGGAGCAAGCCCCACTCCCAGCCCAGCGGGCAGAGCCGAGCCCAGCCTGCTCGGCCTGGGTCGGGCCAGGCAAAGTAGGGCACTGTGATACCAGAACGAGCCCAGCCGCTCAGTATCTGCTGATATCGAGGTATTTATTTAGTGATAAATAAACTAATGGACCTGATGTGCTAATGCCTGTAAATTTCCATTTATCAGCTTGCAGAGAGTCCCGGAATGGTTTGGGTTGGAAGGGACCTTAAAGCTCATCCCATCCCACGCCTGCCATGGCAGGGACACCCTCCACTGTCCCAGGGTGCTCCAAGGGACACCAGCCCTGGAGTCCCATCCAGCCTGGCCTGGGACACTTCCAGAGATGCTTTGCTGGTGCATCTCAATCTCCCCAGGTCTGAGTCCTCCCTCTGCAGCAGATCTGTGGACCAAGAACTTCCCTCCCTCTCCCATTCTCAGTCCCATTTTAGCAGAGGATGCTCAGATGACTTTTTGGGTGTAATCGATGCTGCAGCCCCCACACTTTCTGTGATTGCACAAACCAGCTCTCACCAGGCCCTCTGACCTCCTCTCTTGCAGTCCTGATGACAAAAAATGATGTAGAGCTTTGAGTTTCAGGAAGGAGGCCAATAAATCACTCACCTGCTGCTGGGACGGAGCCATAAAATGGGGCTTGCCATTTTGCAATTGTATCAAAAGTCCCACGTGATTTCATCACAGTGTGATGAGAGTTTCAACTTTTCTGAATGGAGCACAAATGAAAATATTTCTTATGAAGCATTAGAAGAAACAGTAGAGCAAAGATTAAAGGAAGGTGGTTATTGATAAATCAGGGCAGTGTCAGGATCAGACAGGTAAGCACTCAGGAATGTCCATTTGCATAAAGCTCAGGGAGCTGCTGAGTCACCAGGGGAAGGATGGGAGGATGGGTCAGTAACTGGAGGCCTTTCTTCCCAGGAACAGCTGTGTCTCATTTCCCCTGAAATTCATTCTTAACTGAATGGGATGGGACAGGCCTAACAGGCAGAGCAGTGGGACCTGATTGGTTTGGGTATCTTCTCCTGTCCTGCAGCCATAATCCAGGCTCAGGATTGAGCCTGATCTTACCCCTCTGCATACCAGGGTGTCTCCACAGCTCTGGATTTTGGATATTCCGGGACACCGCAACAGCTGTGTGGGGAGAAAACTCAGATCAGGATTTCTAAGAGCAGAAGTTCAATTCCGCCAGGAGAAGGTGTAAAACACCACTCAGGTGAGGCTGAGTGCAGCCAGGAATGTTGGCAGCACTCCCTCCTGGGTTAGGGTCTCCCAGGGATATCCCAGTGCAGCCTTAGTCAGTCCATCCTGCTGGCCTGGATGCAGTGAAAATGTGAATTTTACGGCTGCAGAACTTTTCCTGAGCAGCAGCATCTCACACCCATGGGGAGACTCTGGGTGTGTTATTGCAGCTCAGATTTGGCCTGAAGAGCATTTGAACCAACACCGCCCCTGGGAACTGAAATGTAATAATTTTTGTCAAAGAGCAGCCCTACACTGGCTGTGCTTCCTCCTCTGCCACTTCTTTCCAGGAACAGCCTGGCCAGATCCCTGGCTGGGTGTCAATCCACGCTACATTTCCAGGCACATGGATCCTTCCTGGGCACACCTGGCACCTTCCCTGCAGGGGGTTGTACAGGAAATTGGCCCCAAGAACAGCTTGTCCCGAGCCTATCTCAGGGTAATTCCCATTCCAAACCTTCTCTCTGTCGTTCCCTGACCCAGGAAGGTCTAAGAATTTGGGAGGCACAGCCTTTCCAAATCCCTGTGGGTTCTCTTGCCGTCTCCTGAACATTTCAGCAGTTCAGAGAAGAACTGCAGCACCACACAAAACTCAAAAACACCTCCCCCACCCCAAACCCTTCATGTTTAACCCTTTGATTTATTACCAAGCCACTTGTGGGAGTTTCAGGTTGGCTGTACTGGAATAGGGATATCACAGGAATGGGTTTATCCTTTTTTGTGTAGAGGGAGTCAAAATTTGCTGCAGGAAGGGTGAGTAAAGGATAGGTGGAAGCTTAGAATTGGGTAAGTCCATATTTTTCCAGCAGTGGGAGAGACCCTGGCTCCCTGGAGCCTTCAGGGATGCTGTGACAGAGGGCTGTGGGCCTGATGCCACATCACACAGGGGCAGGAGCAGCGGGAACAGGAGCTGCCAGTGGAACTCCCGATGGAAAACTCCCTGTCTGGAAGAGGGGAGTTCATTCACCCTCGGGCTGAGGGTGCTGCTGTCCCCCAAACCCTTCTTCCTCCACACAGCACAGCTCGTTTGCAGCAGGAATCCTGGGATAATCAGTCTCTGCAGAGATGCAGAAATGACTTTGCTCTCCCAAATTCCCCTCTCTCCAGGATCCCATTGGTGACTTCCCAAACCCTGAGCTCACCACATTCCATCCCTTTTCCTTTCTGAGCGAGCAGGAGATGAAGGGATTTATCCGTGCCTCATGCCCAGCACCTCCAGCCCAGGGCAGGCAGCATCTGCAGGAAAAGAGGGATTGGATGGAGCATGGGGGTTGCACTGATGCCTTAGGATTTTGCCTTTTATATTTTTCAGATCCTGTACTGCATTAATGCATAACTCTAAACTCCATAGGGTGTTAGTGACCGTCTTCACATTTTGGTCAGAGGAAAGGTGAAGAGTGTCCTTGAGTTTCTGGGCCTGAAACCCAAGGACACCCTACAGCCTCAGGCCCTGAAAATTATAAACAAAAGTGAATTGGGGGGAGCAAACTGGGGGGATGTGACTTCACTACCTGAAGCTGCAATTGGAGGATTAACCCCTGATATGCAAACAGAACAAATTTATAATTGTGTGAAAAACTCGTGACCATTGTGCACCTTGGGTGTAGCCCCTGGGAGGCTTTGGCTGCCCGGGGTGAATCTATGGAAGGCCTTTAACAAATACCCACTTTATTCTCCTAACCCTGTCTGGCCTCTGTCCTAGGCAGCCACTCCAGGCATCAGCACAAGTGGGATCAAATCACCCCAGCGCACCCAGAGCTGTGCAGAGTGTCGTGTGTGCCCTCAGCAAACCCCAGGCAACGGGACTGAGCTTAACCCCCAGTGGAAAAGGAGCATTCCTGGCATTTGCCAAGCACCAGGAGCACACCCACAGCCACTCTTGTCCCCGGGCACGACACCCTCTGTTCAGGGATGGGAATGGGATGAGTCCTGCTGGTCCTGGCAGTCTGGGGTTCCTCAGTAGTGCTGGCACTCCTGCAGGGAAGACTTAGGTGTGCAGGTGACTGGGGCAGGAAAAGATTTAACCCCGAAGTCATTGGAAGTCGTTCCCTGAAGTCGTTTGGGAAGTTCAGCAGGGCTGGAGTGAGCTGGGCTGGGATTTGATGTCATGGCACTGAAGGGCAACCTGTTCTAGATTTGAGGCTCCTCTGGGCCAGCTGAAGTGACCAAAGCTTCAAGGCACAGGTGCCCACCCTCACTGGTGATTTGGGGATCTTTGGAGTTGTCTTTAGTTTTCCTACATGGTGGTGCAAGAGAAGTGAGAGTTGAGCTTCAATGATACTTGTGGGCTCCTTCCAAGCCTAATTTATATTTCTGTGATTCCATGATTGTGGAATCAGGGAATTCCATGATTGCTCACAGGGATTTGAAGGATCAGTCCAAGAAGGAAATTATTTTGCCTTGGGTCTTCACAGAAGACCTTTCTATTCCCTGCACTACATCTTAAAATCTGCCCTTGAAATGGGGGAATACCACCTCCCGTTCCCTCCAAAGGGCTCCCATCCCTGGTCCAGGGGTATTCCTGCCTTCCCCTGCTCCTGGGCAGTTGTGCTGAGGAGCAAAGGTGGCTCCAGGAAAGGCAGACCCAGGGTGTGCAACTCCAAATTCTAAAATGCCAGGGAAGGTTTAGATTGGATATTGGGAAAAATTTCTTCACTGAAAGGGTGAAGACAGTGGTGAAATCCCCCCATCCCTGGAGGGATTTAAAAGTAGCTTGTGGGTTGTGGATGTGGCCCTTGGAGATGTGGGTCAGTGGTGGCCGTGGCAGTTCTGGGGCAATGGCTGGACTCTGATCTCAGAGGGCTTTTCCAACCTTAGTTCTGGGATCCTAAGCGACTGCAGGCAACTCCCAGCCCTGCCCTGCCAGCTGCTCTCGCTGGGTGCTGCTGGGTGGGAATTGCCAAGTGCAGCTGAGGCAGTGGGGAGTGGCCCAGGGCTGTCAGGGCTGTCTGTACCTGGGATCCCACGGGCTGGGACAGGAAGGCAGGAGGTCTCCGCTGTGCTCTCCCCGTCCAGTCTGCGTGGCAGCGGCGTCCATCGAGCCCGGGCCCGTTTGGCAG
This sequence comes from Tichodroma muraria, assembly GCA_013390105.1. NCBI lineage: Eukaryota > Metazoa > Chordata > Aves > Passeriformes > Sittidae > Tichodroma > Tichodroma muraria. Next base: position 23,264 of record WAAG01028929.1, on the reverse strand, counting down.
CCGCGTTAAACCTCCGCAGCCTCACGAGCTCAGTGCACCCCCGTGAGCTACCACGGTGCATTTCCAGCCTCTGCTCACGAAATAATGTGCTGTCCCTGGGCCAAACTGCCCCTTCTGCTCCAGGGGCAGAGTGCAGCTTGGGGCAAACACAGCCCGGAGCTCTGTCTGGGCCAGCCCCACACTGCTGGGCCCGGCCAGGGCCACCGCGAGGCCCCAAAGGCCATGGGAGGTGGTGCCATGGAAAGGGATCTCTGTGTCCCAGTGCTGCATGGATGGGCTGCTCTGCTGGGGAGGATGAAACAGGAAGGCCTTATAAATACGATTGCCTGGTGAAAGATTTTGAGAATATGGAAACTGTAAGCGAGATTGGAATGAAAGGAAACCTTGAGATAGCAGGCCTGAGTTCCTGAACAACTGGAAAGCGATGGTGTGGCCAGCTGAAGGCAATCCCCTTCTGATCAGACAACACCCTCTGCTTGCAGACAGGGCCAAGGGTCACAGCAGACCCTACAAGCTTGGCAGAAGGGGTCCACGACAGTAGATTTTAGGGTTTAAAATGTAACACAGTATGGCAATGTAAGGATTCTTACAGGCTGTATGTAAATGCTATAGGATTTGTGTCTTGTACTAGATTGGTTAGTGAGAATTAGAATATTCAGCACAGAAGATGATTTACTGTATTGTAAGGGGAACTTCGCTCTCTTCCTCTCTTCCTCTCTTTGGGGGCTCTCTCCCTCTCTGGGGAGCCTCGCTCTCTTTGGGGCCTGCTCTGAGCTGCAGCTCCCAGCAGGGCCCTGCACCCACAGCCCTTTGCAATAAACCGCAGGTTTATTTCAAAGATGGCTTCAGAGATCCCTCGTCTCCGTCCGTCCTGACTGTCCCATCCACTGTCACTCTTACACTGTTCCCCAGGGCAGGGGACATTCCCTGGGCAGGCACCTTCACCATCACAGGGAACCACAGAACACCCAGAGCTCACGGGACCCCCAGGATCATCCAGTGCAGCTCAGACCCCCCAGCAACCCCACCCTGTTGGTCCCTGGAGCGGTGCCCGAAGGCTCCTGGAGCTCTGGCAGCCTCGGGGCCGTGCCCATTCCCTGGGCAGCCTGGGCAGTGCCAGCACCCTCTGGGGGAAGAACCTGCCCTGAGCTCCAGCCTGAGCCTGCCCTGGCCCAGCTCCAGCCGTGCCCTGGCTGCTGCCCCTGGCCCGGGGAGCAGAGACCGGAGCTGCCCCTCAAAGCCCCTCCTGAGGAAGCTGTAACTGCGAGGAGCCTCCCCTCAGTCTCCTCCAGGCTGAACAGACCATGTGGCCTCAGTTGCTCCTCATGCAGCTTCCCCTCAAGGCACATCAACATCTTTGCTACCTTCCTTTGGATGCTCTCTAATAATTTAATGTCTTTCTTATATTATGGTGCCCAAATCTGCTCACAATATTCGAGCTGAGGCTGCCCAGCCCAGGGCAGAGCAGTTGCTTCCACTGTCACACAGCCCAAACCATTCACCTTTCTGCAGTCTGGCCTTGTCCAGCTCTTCCTCCTCTTTATTTCTCACTCCATCCTATTTTCCTGGCAGCGCAGTAAAACCAACCTGAATGTTCTTCTCTGGACAGCACAGCTGACATTTCCCAAATCACGTCTTGAGTGTGCCACCACTTCAACTTTTAACCACATTTCTCAGTTTTCCCATCCTTAAATTCCAAAATAGGGACCACCAAGCCCCTTCAGGGGGATTTTGACAAAACTGAAAGGCTCTGAACACAGAAAAAAGTTTGGCAGCAAAAGGCCCAGTTTGAAAGGAATTTCTGATTGACAACTTCCCCATTGTACATGATATGCACAAGGCTGAAGTTCAGATCAGAATGGTTTTGCTTTCATCCTTGAATTGCACAATAGTTAAATCTTTCAGCTCCTGCCATCCCTTGAGCTGTTTCTGATGAAGCTGCACTAAAATATGTCAGTCAGTCAGAACTGCAGAGAAATAAAGAGAATTCATTTGAGGCTCCTCACACCCAGCTACCCTCACTCAGCAAAGATTTGTAAATCCTAACCCACTGCTCACAGCTCTGCCCAGCTGAGCTGTTTCCTCTTCTCCCACCCTCCTCCCCAGGCAGATCAGAGCCCTGCAGGGCTGCATGGAAATTCAGCATTTTCCAGGGCAGGACTTCAGGCTGTCAAAGTGAATTGGAGGAGCATCAATGCTGAAAACTCAAAATATTGGAGGAAATGTGTGGGTTTCTGCACAGGACAACTCAGTCCCTGACAGAGGGATCCTGGTCACACAAACAGGTTTTCTTCCACAGGATCCCAGGCTCAGTACTTGTGGAAAATATTTGTGTTTGTCTTTTCACAGAATCAGAGAATCCCAGAATGGTTTGGGTTGGAAAGGACCTGAAAGATCGTCCCATTCCACCCCAGCCATGGGCAGGGACACCTCCCCCTGTCCCAGGGTACTCCAAGCCCCATCCAGCCTGGCCTTGGGCACTTCCAGGGAGCCAGGGGCAGCCACAGCTTCTTTGGGCACCCTGTGCCAGGGCCTGCCCACCCTCACAGGGCAGAATTCCTCCCTATTATACAATCTAGATCTGTCTTACTCAATCTATCTTTTTTTTTTACCTTAATTTTTTCAAAGTTATTTTCTTTTAGGGTTTTATAAGTAAAAGTCCTTCTATTTTTTAATTTTTTTTAGATCACCTTTCCAGCACACACACCGGTGTCTGCAGGAGGCTGAGGAAAGGCTTCAGGTGTTTTTCCTGATTCTGTGATTCTGTGTCTGGCACAGCTGAACTCCTGCTCACTCTGGGGCTTCTCCTCCCTGCCCCGGGTTCCAAAAGGACGCTTTGCCATTGCGTTCCCCATGCTGGGAGCTGCAAAGGATCCCTCTGCCTCCTTCCCCACCTGCCTGGTTCCCAGACAGGAAAATATCTGATTTTTCCCTTATCCTGCCCGAAGCTTTGCAACTCTCCTGTGTGCAGCAAACTCAAGTCCCAGACTGACACACCGATTCCCCCACCTTTAAAAGTCAACTGCTAATTAGAATTCCTGTTCAGAGCATTCCCAGCCCTGCCCCTGCCAAGGGCACCCTGATTGAGCCGTTTGTGGGAGTGCAGCTCCCTCCCCTTTGGCACACCACCCATGATTACACCTTGTGTGCTGCTCTTCCAAACTGCCAGGAGAAACAGGGAGAGCTTCCAGGAATGAACCTGGCCCAGGCTCCAGTCCCAGTGCCCTGAACGAGACAAACGATGGCAAGAGTCAACATCACAGGGGAATCCTTTGGTTTCTCCCAGTAACTGATTCGTCCTGCAGGGTCCTTGTCAGAGCCTTCAGCCCTCTCGGACCTCAAGTCCTGGCTGATCCAAGATCTCCTTGAACTGCCTCCTCCAGCTGGGTGACAAGCTCTGAGTGAGGCCTGGTGGCTGCAGGAGACAATAAAGCACTTCTAGGATAATTATCAAGGTTTCCACTGCATAAACTCTGATTTTTCTCATTCAGGATGGATCTGGCTTGTGACCCAGCTCCGCAAGCTGGGCACACAGAACTGACACAGCTCAGGAAAAGGCGAGTAAGTCTGGAGCCAGATGCCCCCGTGATGTCAAAAGGCAGGAGCTCTTTTCCTGCTCCACCACGCGGTGCTGTCACTGCGGAGGTGCAGCCTGGGCCTGGCTCCCACTGGAGCCTCGGGCGCAGTTGTCAGACAGGTGCAGTCACCTCTGCTGGAATGCAGGAGAACGCTGGGTCAGTGCCTTTCTATAAAAAAACATCGCCGGGGGTCTTCAGAGAGCGTAATCCATCCCGGGCTCTCTCCGCTTCCAAAATCCATCGAGAGAGCTGTGACTCACAGCCCGGCGTGCCAGGGCGGAGCCTCTCGCCCTGCAGCACCTCCTGCCCTGCCCTTGGTGGTCCCCACGTGGCCCTGGCGCTGCTGGCGTGTTCTGGGAGCCGACACAGCCTGGGGACAGCAGCAGCAGCCTCCTGGGGGGCTGTGGGGACCCAGCTCAGTTATGGGGACAGACCCTCTGCTGGGGTCTGGGAGCTCAGTTATGGGGACAGACCCTCTGCTGGGGTCTGGGGGGACACAGCTCAGTTATGGGGACAGACCCTCCTCTGGGGGGCACAGCTCAGTTATGGGGACAGACCCTCCTCTGGGGGGCACAGCTCAGTTATGGGGACAGACCCTCCCTCTGGGGTCTGTGGGGGCACAGCTCAGTTATGGGGACAGACCCTCCCTCTGTGGGACACAGCTCAGTTATGGGGACAGACCCTCTGCTGGGGGACACAGCTCAGTTATAGGGACAGACCCTCTGCTGGGGTGTGGGGATGCTTTGTGCCCCTGTGGGACTGTGGAGCCTCCCCAAACCCCTGCAGTTTGTGTGAGCAGGGCAAGGCTAACCTCCGGGCAGATTTCTGTGTCCTGGCCTGAAGCTCCATCTCCGATGGCCTGGTGCCATTTCCCTGTTCCAAAATGCTGCTTTGGGGTCCAAAAGAAAGAAGCCAGTCCCATCCCCTGGCCCCAGTGTCCCTCTCTGCAGGCTCCACCTGCACTGCGGGCCTGGGGACACCTGGACACCAGCCTTTCCCAGCAGAGTGTGTGCTCAGGGATTCCATCCCCCTCTTTGTCCATCCTGCTGGGTGCTGTGTTGTTATTAATATAATTGTATTATTATTTTTATTCATATTAACCAGCAGGACACATTTTGAGGCATGAACCAGGGTAACACCCCTGGCTGGAACGTTCCCTGTTAAATATCCTTCAAGGCTGGGGGAGTTCTTGCCCAGGAGCAATTCCAGCTGCATCTCCTCTGCAGGGTGACAGAGCTGTCACAGCTCTTGGGGACCGTCCCAGCCCACGGGTCCCCAGCTGCTGCCAGAAGGAACATCTCACAAAACCCCAAAAGTGGGAGAGGAGACAGTGCCCACACGTCATCCCAGGGAATTGCACAGCTCCTGGATTTGCAGAGCCAGGCAGTGAGAAATGGATTCTAGAGCACCTTGGCCTGCCTGGGACTGTGGGCTAGGTGTTCTGGGTAAATCCTGTGCAAAGAAAGGCAGGGAAACACGTGGAGCTCCAGCTGCTTTGCAAACCCAGATGTTTTTTTTTGAGTTTCAAAATTGTGGCAAAGTGTAAATCCTAGGAAAAGAGCTAGGAGGGCAGGGTGCAGAGGAGCCAAAGGTGGCAATACACCTGTTCATTACATAATTCCTGGGTGATAAAATGCATTTATCTCCCTTTTTTTTTTGTTTTCTGCACTTTGTCTAGCAAACTTTCTCCGGGACAGACTTCCAAAGTCCCAGGGCAGCTTCACTCAGTGAATGGTTGTTATCAAAAGTAATGTTTCTCTCCTTCCTCAAGACATTGTTGTTTGGGGTGAATGACACTTGTCAGATACACTGTGACCTTCCAGAGGCAAGAGCAACAGCCTGAAGAGGGAGATCTGGCACTTCCCTGTCCGGGACTCTGCATTTTCCAATCCATTACCCTGGGATTTATTATGGTCCTGCACCTGTTTTGCCTCAGCAATTCCCATTTTATCAGTGAACGCCCCACAAAGCACCCCCTTGCTCACCTGCCCTGCTGCTCTAACCCAAAACTCCCATCTCCCAGGCATCTTGGATCAAACTCCTGAATCTCAGCTCAAAATTGCTCTGCAATGATTAAAATCAAATTACTTGAAATCCCAAAGGTGGTAGAGGAAGGGAACAGCTTGACTGTCCACAACAACAAGACCTGTCTGCTTTGTGGGACCTTTCCCAGTTAGAGGGGAACTTTTCTACCCCAAAGTTATTTGAAACTTCTCAGTTATGGGGTGGTCTGCCATGGGGTCCAGCCTGGCCAGCCCCTGGGGCACACCTGACCTCTTCAAACAGCACCCAGGGATGGCAGAGAGGAGCTGTGGGAAGACCCAGGGCGTCTGACAGATTGTTTGACAAAATTGCAGTTTGAGCCTGGCTTTGGGACAGAGTCACAGCAGGGCACAGGGGCTGTGCAGCTGGGAGACACCCCAGGGAGGAATCCTGGAGAGGCTGCGGAGGCATCTCCAGCACCTGGGGCATTGTGTCCCTCTGCCATGCTGGGGAAAGGCTCCGAGGGTTGGGGTTAATTTTGGGGATCTCATGACAAGAAAGGGGCTGGAGCCAGGGCAGGGAATGGAGTTGGGAAGGGGCTGAAGCCCCAGGAGGGGCTGAGGGAGCTGGGAAGGGGCTCAGCCTGGAGCAGAGGAGGCTCAGGGGGCCCTTGTGGCTCTGCCCAGCTCCTGACAGGAGGGGACAGCCGGGGGGTCGGGCTCTGCTCCCAGGGACAGGGACAGGAGGAGAGGGAACGGCCTCGGGCTGGGCCAGGGGAGGTTTAGATTGGATATTGGGGAAAATTTCTTCACTGAAGGGGTTGCAAAGCATTGAAAGGGGCCGGAGTCACCACCCTGGAGGTGTTGAGAAAATGTGGATGTGGAAGTGGCACTTGAGGACATGGTTTAGTGGTGATGATGCTGGTGGTGCTGGTTGATTGTTGGAGCTGATGATCTTTCCAACCTTACCAATTCTGATAATTCTCCTGATAGCCAGGTGGACACAAAAGGGTTAAACACATTTAAGGCCTTGAGTGGAAAAACTCTTCGACCCAGCTACAGCAGAAATAGTTGCAGCCCTGGTGCAACTGAATAACTATATTTTATTATTCAGAGGAGGGGAAAGGAGAACAATGCGAGGTGAATCTGAGAGCTGCGGATGGGGGCACCGGCTCCTGGCCTTGGCAGCCCCCGCGGCCTTCCAGCAGCCTCGGCCTCCCAACATGGAAAAGCAGCAAAGGAAGCAGCGAGGGGCTCCAGGCAGAGGCTGAGCCCGAGCCCTCCCGCTCATTTCCCTTCGCCCCTCCAGGGGCGGAATTCGGAGCTGTGGGTGAATAAGCCCGGGTTAGGGCAAAACAGGAGCGAGGAGAACAAGGGCAGCCCTGGCGAGGGGCTGGCGCTGGTGCCCCCCGGCTCGGTTTGGTGCTGCTGGGTGTGCTGCCCTCCTGGAGCTCAGCTCAGAGCCGGGCTGCCGGAGGAGCGTGGGCAGCAGGCTGTGCTGAGGAAGGAGCGGGTACCTGAGCTCAGCACTGGAGCACAGCCAGGGATTCTCTGGGCTTAGGAAGGCTTCACTTTTCCTGAGATGCACAAGGGATGGGGAAGAGGAGGTGAAGACTCAGACAGGCAGGGAGCAGGTTCCTCTGGTGTGCCTTGCATATTCCCTTTGAAACATGGAATTATAATAGGTTGGGTTGGGAGGGAACTTAAATCCCAGCCAGTGCCACCCCTGCCATGGCAGGGACACCTCCCACTGTCCCAGGCTGCTCCAAGCATTTCCTTGACACTTGGACACTGCCAGGGATCCAGGGGCAGCCCCAGCTGCTCTGGCAATTCCAGCCCAGCCCCTGCCCACCCTGCCAGGGAACAATTCCCAATTCCCAGGATCCCCTCCAGCCCTGCCCTGGGGCAGTGGAAGCCATTCCCTGTGTGCTGTCCCTGCAGGCCTTGTCCCCAGTCCCTCTGCAGCTCTCCTGGAGCCCCTCCAGGCCCTGGCAGGGGCTCGGAGCTCTCCCTGGAGCTTCTCCTCTCCAGGGAGCACCCCCAGCTCTCCCAGCCTGTCCTTTGTGCCAATGCCTGTCCATGCCTGTGCATTTGGAGCAGGAAATCCTTGAGATTCCCCCAGAGCTTCCACCTGAGGTCCAAACTGACCCCAATTTCAGAACCTGTAGGAAACATCCAAACCTCAGCCCACGTGACTCTGCCCTCTCCTCCTGGCTGTGTGTCCTTACACAGCCAAGGCTGACCAGCAAAGGCCAGGACTTAGCAAACAGCGCTTGCAGGGCTCAGCTCAGTATTTTCACACGTCCTCAGTAAAGGGAGGGAACACGCACACCTGCAGATGAGAAGAATTTGAGAGGGAACTGGAAACACTTCAGAAGATTTAAGCAAAAACACTCAAGAAATTTTTGGGGAAAAAACCCACCAGCTAAGACAACAACAAAAATCACCCCAAAAGCTGTTCTCCAGAGGAAAGTGTCTCCAGAGGGGGATTTGCCTTTAGACACTTCTCCTAGAGGACGTGAACTGTTATCTTGAGATGTTTTTATCTCCCGAGTGACTGGAGGTACCCAAAGAGTGACTGACTCAGGTCTGCAACTCACCAATGGATGTTGAGGCAGGAATTCCACTCACACTCTGGAATAAACACCTCCAGGAACATAGAAAGGCTCTGGAGGCTGCAGCAGATCCCCAGGTCAGTGTTTGGTCCTGATGGTAAAGGCAAATGCCCTGTCTGGGTTCTCATAAATGGAAGAGGAACTGCAAGGACCTGCAGGATCCTTTGTGCTAAAGGCCAGGACACTCCAGGAGAGCTCTGGACCACTTGGAGATCATCCCCATGGAGCAATATGTCTGGAAGATGTGAACTGAGTGAAAAAAACCTCTATTTAATTTGGGCTGGTAATAAAGGTAAAGTGAAGGGAAAATTTCCATGGATGAAAAAGTGGTTTATGGGAATATTTTCCCTGGAGGGTGGTAAAAACTTCTTCATTGGGACTGTTTAAGAAGTGCAGAGACACAAATAAAGTTGGTCTGCCTTGGGCAGGGAGTACCAGATCCGTTCCTTTAGGACTCCATGGGTCTATGGCTTCTTTCCTTGAAGAAGGATATTCTTTCCATAAGGAGGTGAAGGAAGGAGGCAGCACAGGCAAAGCATCCATTTCCCAGAGAAATCTTCCTCCAGGGAGCCAAGAGACAAGAAGGGGGAATGAGAAGTTTTCACCAAAATCAAGACATGGTGGGGAAATACGGATTTCACCCCAAGCCAGCTGCAGTCTGAGAGAGAGCAGGTGACTGAGAGCAGCCCCTCTGAAGGGGAAGAAAAGCTGACTCCAGATCAACTTGTGAATATCCTGAGTCTCTTCTTGTTTCCTGCCTCTGTTTATAAACATTTTGTGAGGAGTAGTGGCTGCTTATAAAAGAAGTGTTAAAATGAGCAGAGCAAGCTGCTGCAGAGGACTGAGCTGCCAGCATCAGGTGAGGCTGACAAAAGCACTGCCCATAAATCCGTGCAGCTCCTCAGGACCCTCAAAGCCATTTCAGAAACAGCAGAAAAGCCAAAAAAAAATTTCAGACAAAAGGAATCCCCACAGCCAAAAGGTCTTTGTGACAAAGGTGGACTTTTGCCACCTGGTTTAATCCTGAAGAGGGAAGTGGTTGTATCATCTTCAAACCTTCTTGTGGCGCATGCCCTGCGGCAGCTAAGCAAGGCAATTAATTTTGGGAGGAATTACCCAACCCTTAATTTTTCTGAGCAATTATCAGCTCAGGTACCAGCCAGGAGCTGGAGTGCTCCGTGCTCTGACAGTGGCTGGCTGCAAGTAGCTGCAGAATCCCTCGCGCTGCGCTTGGCCGGGGAGCCTCCTGTGGAATCTGTCTCCAGCTGCCCCCACGGGCAGAGCGTGCCCAGAGAGCGATTGCAGCCTCTCCCAGGATCCAGCCCGGCTCCCAGGGTTGTTCTCTTTGTCCTTTGGAGAAGTAGTGCAAAGGGCTTCTGCTGTTGAAGGAGTTCAGCCTTCNCCTTCTCCTTCTCCTTCTCCTTCTCCTTCTCCTTCTCCTTCTCCTTCTCCTTCTCCTTCTCCTTCTCCTTCTCCTTCTCCTTCTCCTTCTCCTTCTCCTTCTCCTTCTCCTTCTCCTTCTCCTTCTCCTTCTCCTTCTCCTTCTCCTTCTCCTTCTCCTTCTCCTTCTCCTTCTCCTTCTCCTTCTCCTTCTCCTTCTCCTCTTCCTCCTCCTGCAGAAGCAGAGTTGCAAATGGCAGAGAGGATTTTTGGGTTCTGCCCTTTGCATTGTTTCTCTGTGGGGACCTCAGCGGGGGCTGCAGCTCCTGCCGAGGGCAGCTCCGGTCTCTGCTCCCCGGGCCAGGGGCAGCAGCCAGGGCACGGCTGGAGCTGGGCCAGGGCAGGCTCAGGCTGGAGCTCAGGGCAGGTTCTTCCCCCAGAGGGTGCTGGCACTGCCCAGGCTGCCCAGGGAATGGGCACGGCCCCGAGGCTGCCAGAGCTCCAGGAGCCTTCGGGCACCGCTCCAGGGATCAACAGGGTGGGGTTGCTGGGGGGTCTGGGCAGGGCCAGGGGCTGGGCTGGATGATCCTGGGGGTCCCTTCAGCCCAGGAGATTCTGTGACTCTGTGCAGGACAGCTCTTGCTGCCTCTCTGTGCCTCATTTTCTCCACCTGTAGATGCACAAGTTCGTTGTTCTGTACAACGCTCCCCTCTTCCCCCACACAGGTGTTTACTGGCCCTCACTGTCAGAGTTCAGTCCCTGCCCAAAGCCTGTCTGGTGCTTTTTCAGTTGAGTCCTTGAAGATGGGTGGTGACATCTCCGACCTTCCCAAGCAAGCCCTGTGCCTTGACTCCACCAGTGAGTGAATTATTGCCCCAGCTCCTCACTCCTGCTCCACACAGGATGGGGCTCTCAGCATCCAGCAGTGGTGTCCTCTTTCCTCACTGAGCCCCAGCTCTTCTGCAGGACCCTCCATGACCTGTTCCCACATCATTCCCTCTGTGCCCCAGTCCTTCCCATCCCACTCCCTGGATGCTGCTGGCAAAGGGACCTGGAGCCTGTGTCCCTCCTGCCTTTGAGGGGTTTTTCCCTGCACAGCCAAGACCCTTTTCCAGCATCCCCAGGCAGCGTTTGCCAGGTCCCACCTGAAGTCTCTGGGGTTGTTTGCTGCTAGCACATCTCAGCTGGTTTTGTCTTAGTGCAGTAACCCCAGGGGCAGAGGGCACTGTTGGTTCTGCAGGGAGAGCTGCCCTGGGTGGGATTTGAGGCACTGTGGTCTGTGACAGTGCCCCGTGAAGGAGCTGCAGTGAGAAGGAGCAGTGTCGGAGACCAGATGGAGGTGACAAAACATTTCCTTGTGGCAGTGTCAGGCACTCCCTGCTGTCACCTGCCTCAGCTCATCCCCGAGGAGACTGTCCAGGGTGAATCCCTGTGGGTATTGCTGAGGGTGCGATGTGGGAAATGGGGTCATGGGCAGAGAGAGGAGGCTGCAAAGCACTGTGACCTCCTTCCAGCACCTCTGCTCCCCTGCCACACAGGCTGGGGCCAGGAAAAAATCCTGGAGTATCACAGGGTTTGTGAAATGCTGACATCCGGTTTGAAATGGAGGGGTGAAAGCAGCTGGGGGATGCTCTAGGTGACTCCTGCCCTGAGCAGGGACATGGGACAGGCAGCACGTGAGGACAGTGGCCACAAGAACATCTCTGGACTGAGTGGCTCAGTGGTGGGAAACCAATCCTTTTCCTGGATGCAGCTGAACATTGGCACAGCCAAACTGCAACGAAGAGAACTCAGAACTGCAGCTTGGTCACTCCAGGGTCACTCTGGACACAGCAGGAGATCACGGCATTGGTCTGAGAACTGCATTTCACTTGCAAAGCTCATGATCCATCCTCTAGATCCACAGGACACTGTGGGTCTGACTGCCAGGACAGTGATGGGAGCTGCAATTTTCACTTCTTGCAGCTCCTCTCTGAGCAGGCAAGTGTGGCAGTCTCCTCAGGAGTGGCAGTCCCCACAGGTGTGACAGTCCCCACAGGAGTAGCAGTCCCTGCAGCAGTGCCAGTCACCTCAGGAGTGGCAGTCCCTGCAGGAGTGGCAGTCCCTGCAGTAGTGGCAGTCCCCACAGGTGTGACAGTCCCCTCAGGAATGGCAGTCCCCACAGGTGTGACAGTCCCTGCAGCAGTGCCAGTCCCCTCAGGAGTGGCAGTCCCTGCAGGAGTGGCAGTCCCTGCAGTAGTGGCAGTCCCCACAGGTGTGACAGTCCCCACAGGTGTGACAGTCCCCTCAGGAGTGGCAGTCCCCACAGGTGTGACAGTCCCCACAGGTGTGGCAGTCCCCTCAGGAGTGGCAGATGCCGGTGATGGGCAGAGAGAATAGGAACAAGACCCTGATGAAATTCCCTGGGGAATACAGCCCAGGCCGTGTGTGCATTGAGCACCTGGGTTTGGGGCTGAGGCTGATCTGCGTGTGCCTGTCCCTGGGCTGGCCTGAGCCTGGCTCAGCGCTGCTTTTGGACAAAACCTGGCTCCTGATTCGTGCTGAGCTCTGCATGGCCTGCCTGTGGATGCCAGAGCTCCTGCCATGAGCCCAAATATTCCTGGGGGCCTGAACCCACGCTTTTAGAGCACTGGTTATTTTTACAGGTGGGTGCCAAGCAGGTTCAGGTGTTTTTGGGAGTCTGAGGGCAGGTTCAGCCCCTCCTGGAGATCCCTCAGTGCTGTCACCAGCTGGCACTTTCGTGCTGACTGCAGCAAAAAGCACCACGGGCCAGGCCTGCTTTGCTTGGCTCTCACTTCGGGATGATGGAGGAGCTTGAACCAAAGCCCACTGAAGGAGAGGTCGGCATTTCTTGAATTCCCAGGCATTCCAGGGTCCTCCATGAGCTCCACACACCCTGTGCTGTCTGCCTGGGAGATAAACCCTCTGAATCTTCCCATGCTGCAGGATGGAGCTTCGCTCCTGCTCTGGGGTGGAGCATCCTGCATCCCTCAAAGGTGTGGATCCAAATCTGCCCAAACATCAGGGGTGGCTTTGCCATAATGGCCTTGGAGGCGCCTGTGTTTGACCAAGGTTACAGCTGGGGACAGACTGAGGTTCAGGTGACACCAGGAGTTGTGCAGAGGTCACTCAGCTGGGATGTGGTGAGCAGTCCTTGTGTCTGAGTTTATTGTCAGGCAGCCTCAGCATCCTCAGTCTCCTCGCTCCTTGTGCTTGATGTTCCACACACAGAGGGACCCCTCTGAGTCCAGGACCAGCCTTCCAGGGGAATTTGGATCCTCTTTCCACGTGGAGAAAGGAAGGAAGCTTGTTTCTAAGCCCACTAATTTACACATTAATTTACACAGGAATAACAATTGAACTGATGGCTCCACCAAGAACAAGAGTGACACCTGAGCTCCCATCAAAACTCAGTATAAACCCCCACAGGTTTCTGGGAAACCCAGTCCTTTTCATTTTTCCCTTTTATTTAACTGAGGAGATTGTGAGAAAGAAATCCAGCATTTTCACAATAAAAAAATTATTCCCTCCTTTAAAAATGTCGATTTGGTTTTGCTCTCTTTTCTAACATATTTTGGTGTCCTCCTTGTGCTTCCTTCCTTCCTTGTAGGCGAAGCCTGCTGAGCTAACAGAGTGCTCCAGAACTGCTTCACCACAGACAAGAAAGGTCTCTATATCACATCCTCTTTTCTGATTTCAACAAAAATTGCAGGTCTCAGTTTACCTGGAGCTCCAACGGGTCAGGCTAAGGACTCTGGAGCCCCTCAGCACCACTTACCCACGCTGGCAAACCAGCTGGGTGCTGGGACAGGGGCTGAGCAGCTCCTGCAGTTTTGGCACTCCCTGCAGTGCCTCATTTGATGCCGGAGATGAAACCCTGGCTCCCTCTGAGCTCCCCTGGCCTCTCCACACCCCACCCAGGGCTTGTGAGGAGCACAAAAGGCAACAGAAGGTCGAGTTTGATACCTGCTGGAGGAGGTGCCTGTGCCAAGGAGAAGGACCAAGGGCTGGCTGAGCTCCTGAGAAGTTCTCCTGGGAGAATTTCCTCCCCTTGACACTCATCTGAGGCATTGGATTCTGCCCAAGAATTGTAAAGGAGGTGGGGATGTGACCCCTTATCTGCCTTCCCCAGAAAGAAAAACCTCAAGAGTTTGAGGAATTAACTCCAGAGCGAGGCAGAGACTATGTTGATAAATAATAACATCTTGATTTCAAAAAGGCTGGGGTTGGAGAAGCCAGAAACCCACACCTTGTGCAGGCCATCCCAAGGAGCAGATTCCCTCCTGGTTCTCAGCCCATCCCTTCCTGCTCGCGGGGCCCGTGGGCTCTCACCCTCCCCTCCACCTCCACTGCAGCTGGAGCCTCGGGTACTTCTCTGTGCCTGCCCCAGGAGATCACAGCTTTTGGGGGATGTCCGTACAGACCCTCCTGTCTCAATGGTCTCCATGTGGGAGGGTTTTCTCTGAGTCCTCCCTGGGCTGTCCCCAGCGTCAGGAGCCTCCAGCAGCAGCAGCGAATCTCAGTCACAAGCGTTGGCTCCTGGGAACCCTTTGTGTCCACTCAACAGTGCTTTGTACTGAGCCTGCAGGAGCTCACGGCTCAGGCTGGCCAGGATGGCTCCAGCTGGGCTTTTCCTGATCCTTCTGAGCCTTTGCTTCCCCAGGATTTGCTGCGATATCACTTTAGGGAATTGATCGATGTCTATGACTGGTGTTTTTTGTATTTGTGTGCCACAATCAGAGGTTTCTAAAGACTGCATCAACCAGTGCTTACCCCAGGCACAGTGAGAAGTTTGGGGCTCTCAGACAAAGCCTTAAAGTCAGGAAATACAAGCCAAGATCAGCAGCAGAGGGGCTGAGGAACAGAGGGTCCAGGATGCAGGGCAGAGGTCATAAAGCATCGTCAGGGAACCGAGGGAGCTCTGCTCTGGAGCCAGGCTGGGAGAGCTGGGGGTGCTCCCTGGAGAGGAGAAGCTCCAGGGAGAGCTCCGAGCCCCTGCCAGGGCCTGAAGGGGCTCCAGGAGAGCTGCAGAGGGACTGGGGACAAGGCCTGCAGGGACAGCACACAGGGAATGGCTTCCAGTGCCCCAGGGCAGGGCTGGAGGGGATCCTGGGAATTGGGAATTGTTCCCTGGCAGGGTGGGCAGGGGCTGGGCTGGAATTCCTAGGGCATCTGGGGCTGCCGCTGGATCCCTGGCAGTGCCCCAGGCCAGGCTGGAGCAGCCTGGGACAGTGGGAGGTGTCCCTGGAGGTGGCAGGGGTGACACTGGGTGGGATTTAGAATCTCTCCCAACCCAACCCACCCCGTGCTGGGATTCTGTGTTCTCAGTGCTGGCCATGGAAGCCGCCTTGCTGCCCCCCAAAGGGAAGGAGGATGTGGGTGAAGAGATGCCCACGGGCACTCAGGGAGCTCTGGAGGCCCCACTCCCATCACTGAAAGCGTGGCCAGGCCCTGGCAGGGGCTGCCCAGGGGGGTTTGGAGTTCCCCTCCCCAGAGGTGTCCAAGGAATTCCTGGATGTGGCACTCAGAGCTCCAGGCTGGGGACAAGGTGGGCATCGGGCTCACCTTGGACTGGATGGTCTGGGAGGGCTTTTCCAACCTCAGGGGTTCTGGAATTCCGTGATTTTGTGATTCTGGGATCACTGCTCTGCACTGACAGTGTCTGAAGGCTTTTCCCATTCTTTTTCCATTTTCCATGTCTGGGAATGCCAGTGCAGGGAGCACCTGAGGCTGATTTTATGGGATTGGACTGGAGCAGGCCTGAAGGACTCAAAAACTGTTTGCAGCAGCTTGAAAAGGCACTGGCAGTGATTCTGTTCCCATTTTTCCTCCATCAATCAGGAAAATTGCTTCCCTGCTCATCACCAGTGACAAAGCCCTGATGTCTTGTGTCCCTGCAGTGCTAAATTATGGCAGTGACCAGAATGTGAAATTATTCTGGGCCAAGGCCTTGCCCACAGGCCAAGTGGGGCCAAGCAAGAAACCATTGCCAGTTCATGGCAGGATTTGGAGTCACTTCTTGAGCAGCAAAGCAAAATGTGACTCTTTAGTAGATGTTTTTTTGGTTTTCTTTAAAAAAAAAAAAGGAAAAGAAATTGGGCTTGAGGTATGGCAACACTTCTGGGAAAGTTGTTTTTCCCACTTTTGCCAAGTTAAAAAGCCATGTGGAGGGGTTTGAAAATTAAATTTCCATCGTGAAAAAGTGAAGCAGACAGGGCTGGGGAAGGAGGTGATGGGGAAAGAGGATTATTTGCCCTATTTCTGCATCAGCACTGCCAAATTCCTGGGCTGTTATGTAATTAGCACATTCTCCCGGTGCTCCAATCATGACAGCACGTGCCTTCCTGCCATTCCCCAGGCACTGGTGCAGGCTTTTATCCATTCAGAACAGATTTAAAATCTGTAACTTAAAAAGTTTTGTTGAAAAATAGGCGGGAGGGCAGAAGGGGGAAGAAAGTTTGTGATTTCTGTTGCTGTTGCCGTTTCCAGGTGAGATTTCTCCCTCTCTAGCTCCATTTCCAGGTGAGATTTCTCCCTCTCCCACTCCCTTCTGACTTTCTGGATGCTCCTGCTCGTTTGCAGCCCAAACCTGTGGTTTGCAGCCTGCCAGTGTCCAGTGGGATCCATGACTTTGGATCGTTTGGGATCCATGTTTTTGACACGTTTGGGATTTTTTGGGACACAAAAAGTGCTGCCAAGATACCACCCCTGCCTCAGGACCTTGCAGATATTTTTACAGATATCACACTTTATTTCTTGCCTGAGTCACCCACCCTGAAGAAGAGATATGCAAACAACTTCCTGCCAGCCCTTCCCATTTTTCCTGGTAGCAGCAGGTCCCTGGTGCAGGGAGATTCTCAGGTGACAGTTACTGAGGATAACACAGATAAACATCGCCCGGGAATGAGAACCAACCCATCCCGATTCCTCAGCGCTCAGACCTCGGCACCTCTCAGGGCACGTTTTGAAATCCCCCTCCTTTCCAAGGTTACTTCCACGCTGTTTAATGAGCTCTTATCTCGAGAACTGCAATAAGGTTTCAGGACTTAACCCAGTGAGATTTCTTCGGGGAGGGGCAGTTCCTGAGTTTTTTAGTGCCTCGGGGATAGGACATTGAGGGCCAAATCCAGAGACGCAGCTGGAGGACACCACAAATTAGAGCTGAAGTGCATTTGGTCAATGTTTTTCATGAGTCACCAGAGGGAAAAAGCAGTTTCAGCAAACAACGGTTTAAAAAAATATAAATATCACAATTCTACTTCCTAAAACTGAATTTTCACAGAGAATTTGGGCTTTTTAAGGGAGGCAGGTAGAGGTTGGGCTTTGTTTCCAGGGAACAAGGGACAGGACAAGAGGAAATGGCCCCAAGTTTTGTCAGGGGAGGTTCAGGATGGATTCTAGGGAAAATTTCTTCATTGAGATAGTGGTTCAGGCCTGGCACAGCTGCCCAGGACAGTGATGGAGTCACCGTCCCTGGAAGTGTTCAAAAATCAAGTGGATGTGGGACTTTGTGATGAGATTCAGTGGCACAGTGGGATTTGGTCCAAGACTTGATTATCTTGGAGGTCTTTCCCTACCTTAGTGATTCTGTGATTGAAGCATCTCAGCTCTGGAGCCACAGAAAGTGCAGGTGAAAAATGGGAATCCTCCCCACACTGTGATCACTGAAATCAGACAAATCCCATTATTCCTCATTTAATGCCAGGAAAGGTGTTGAGACTTTGTCCTCCAAATCATCAAAAGTTCCTGACAGTAAAAGAGTTCCTCATTTACAGGATTAGATGAGAAGGATGTTCTATAGGTGGAACGTGTTTCCCATGAAGACTGAGTGGAAATTGAGATATTCTTATGGAAAACCTCTAAAGCCTCTCTCCAAGGCTTCTAACACAGATTTTCCTCTTTCAGCTCTTCTCTTTTCCTTGTTCCATCTATCCCAGGACCCGGCTCTGGCTGATTTTGACGCTCTTGGTGCTGGGAGCAGTCACCAAACCTGCACATTGTACACGTGGGGTCAAATTCCTCACATCAGTTCTCAACTAAGATTCCCACAATTAATTTTCCCAATTCAGGGGACAGCTTAAGAATCTTCAAAAGTTCCCCAGGAGCTGCATAAGCACCAATTATTGCTTGCTCTGCAAAGTTAATCTGAGGTTGGAGAGACCAGCTCTTTAAACCCATAAAACATCAGGTAAGGGGTGGATGCACCAGAGCATCCCATGGAACTGGGATGAGGGAGAGGCATTGCAATAGGCAGGGAAAAGCCCTGGGCTTCCCAAGCAGGTGAGGGCAGAGTTTCCAGGGGAAGCTGACCCTGCCCACGGAACGAAATGATCTTTAAGGGCCCTTCCAACCCAAACCGTTCCAATATTCTCTGATTCTCTGATCCATTCCCAGCCGAGCTCCCATTTCAGAACCTGACCTAAGGACCCCTCATCTAACTCCTGCCAGGGTGACGTTGGTGTTTATACTCTTAAAAACAAGCATTCCTCCATCTTTAGGGAGCCTGGTTTCTCTTTTGTACTTCACTGTGAAGCACCTCCCATGGCCAGACCTCAACGAGCGAGACCTTTACAAATCATGAGTAAAAAACCTTAACGAGAGCCCACCAGTGCAGTCAGACAGGCTGTGCACACAAGATCTTTTCTTTAGGCAGTGTTTTCCCCAAATGTGAGATGGAAAATCTTCCCCCTCATTCCAGAGGTTGGAGTTTTCCTGCTCCAAGCAGTGGGACCAGCCCGAGGGGCAGATCCCTGAACTCCCCCACTCCAAGCAATTCCTGAAAGCCCCACATTTATCAGAGATCAGCGGGGGCTGGAAATCCAGGCTCCTTTGTTTAGTCTTGGGGAATGTGCTGCAGGAAAACATCGCCATCCTGTTTTCCAGGCGCTAGCACGCAAATAAGGATGGAGGAAAAATACAGCAGCGTCTCTGACGAGCTGTGATTAATCCTCATTGTGTCCCCTGCTGAACAGGTGCCAGGGCTGCTGCTGGCCAGCCCATGTCCCCCCACTGCCCCAGCCCGGGGGGCACCTGCTGGGCTCACCCCGTGTGTGGGGACCTGGAGGATGCTGCAAAATCCTGGGGTGGAAGCACCCACGGAGATAAAAGGTGTAAAAGAGCTGCTGGCACAGGGTGAGTGGGAGAGGGACAGAGCCCGGGAGCAGCTCCCTGTGCAGCCTGACTCACCTGCCCCTGGCCTGTCGCTGTCCCCTCGCCAGCCCTGGCTAGCTCAGCCTGGGAATGGCCAGCTCGCTTTGCTTGCCTCCTCCCACGACTGTCCTCGTGTGGAAATATCCCTGAGGATATTCCCTGCAGGGCTGAGGCTGCAGGGCTCCGAAGGGGCACAAAGCTGTGGTGGTGAGTCAGTGGCAGCTCCCAGACAGCATCCCCAGGCTGTGACCCAGCACAGAGCACCCCGGGACCTGTCCCAGCTCGTGCCAGCTGGGTCACAGTGGCAGGGGAGGGACTGACAATGGGCTGAAAGCCTCCTCCTAAGACAGGGCAAAGCCTTGAGAACTCTGGATATGCCGCAAGTGCTCGTTCTGTGCACTTTTCCCAGCACAGCCTGTGCATCTTTTGCAGCAAAACCCCACAGCTGTGCAGCCTGAGTGGGGGGAGGGGTGAGCAGGGACACTGCGGCGAGGCTGAAGTGTCCCTGCCCTTGGGGTCACATCTCGGGGCTCTATTCAGCACGAACATCTGGCCACGAACTTGCTATGATGTGCTGCATCTTCCAGAGGAGCAAACCAGCGAGGATTTGTTCTGCTGGTGCCCTGCAAGGCACCTCTTTAGTCTCTGCCACAGCTCATCTCTGCTCGTTTTGGACTCCAAGGACTTTGGGGAATGATGGCATTTGAGCCATGACTGTGCAGTGAGGCCCCGGCCTGGTCCAGGGGTCTCTGGGTCCTACTACAATATCAATGATAAACAGCCTCATTGTTATCAAAAATTATAATAATGTGTGTGTGTGAATGGCTTTATTCATGTAAAAACGTGAATATTTTTTACATGAATAAAAAAATAAAGAAGTAAAAAGTTCTGGGCTATTTGCACTAACCAGGAACTGTGACTGCCAAAGCCAGGTGGGTGCAGGCAGGGCAGGATGCACCACAGTGGGACCAGGGGCTGGTGGTTTTGAGCTGATTCAGATCTCTGTGGTCTGAGCCTCCTGAGAGTCCCAGGATTTAAACAGTGAAGAAACTGGAACACAAGTTTCAAATGTGTTCACATCCCACAGAGGTCAGAGCCTCAGGTGTGGGCTCGCAGCTGAGCCCACCTCAGAGCCCTGGTGGGAATGAGGCACCCCAAATCTTCCCAAACAGTCCCCTCCCTCCTGCATCCCAGGTTGTTCCCTGAGGTGGGAAGAGGTGGTGTGGAAACAGGGGGACAATCCTGCTGCTCTTGCTGGACAGGGCAGCTGATCCTAAATCTGACACGGATCAGGGTGGGGCTCTTGGGGTTGTCCTGTGCAGGGCCAAGAGCTGGACTTGGATGATCTTTGTGGGTCCCTTCAGGGAGCTCTTCCTGAATGCCATTCCATTCCATTCCATTCCATTCCATTCCATTCCATTCCATTCCATTCCATCCCATTCCATCCCATCCCATTCCATTCCATTCCATTCCATTCCATTCCATTCCATTCCATTCCATTCCATTCCATCCCATTCCATCCCATCCCATTCCACTCCATTCCATCCCATTACCTCCCATTCCATTCCATTCCATTCCATTCCATTCCATTCCATTCCATCCCATCCCATCCCATCCCATCCCATTCTCTTCCATGATGTCTCCAGACCAAAGTCTTGCAGGAAAAACACGGATCTTGGAGCGAGCTGTGTTCTGTGTGCTGGGTTAACCTGACAGGTGACAGAGTCAGGGACAGAGCCCCTTGTGCCTCAGGCTGCAGGAAAAGGCTCCCTGTGGGACAGCCGGGATGGCCTCGGTGTGGGAATCACCAAGGGTCATTCTGAGGCTGCACTCCTTGGGAAGTTTGGATGACATAATTACAGCGGTCCCTCCTGACCTTGCAATCTCCAAACCCTCATAATTTGTAATCAGGATACAAATTATTTGCCTTGTGAGCTGAGGAAGGAAGTCTTCTGCATCACCTATCTGCTCCCAAACATCCGCTATTGCACAACTGCTCTGGGCAGGGGCAGGGCTTCCACTGCAGCCTCCAGCTCAGCTGCAGCCACTAGGAGCTTTGGACAATCCATCCTGCCCCAATCCAGCCTGGCTGCCCCAATCCATCCTGCTCCAATCCATCCTGGCTGTCCAATCCATCCTCACTGCCCCAATCCATCCTGCCCCAATCCATCCTGTCCCAATCCAGCCTGCCCCAATCCATCCTGCTCCAATCCATCCTGGCTGTCCAATCCATCCTCACTGCCCCAATCCATCCTGCCCCAATCCATCCTGTCCCAATCCAGCCTGCCCCAATCCATCCTGGCTGCTCCAATCCATGCTGGCTCCTCTGATCCAGCCTGGCTGCCCCATTCCAGCCTGGCTGACCCCACCACGCTCTCAGTGATGAGTATAAACATTTCATTGGGGGATGAAATCCATGTTGTGTAGGGTACCACAATACCAATGATGTTGGCTCCTCCTGGGTTAAGCAGAGTTGAGGAGACTCAAAATTTAGCCAAAAGCTTTCTGTAAAATCAACAACTTCATTTTTCAAATTATATTTTTCCCACAGAGAGTCAGTGTACATCTACTTAAAGGGAAGCAAAGGCTATGTCCACCATGTGATGGCCACTGTCACCTGTCCCACGCGTGCACGGGCTCAGAGGAGGTGGCCGTGTTTCAGAGCGCGTCTGATGCGTCCCACTGGGGGCATTCATCACTCCAAAACTGCTGCATCCCCAAATGCTCTGAAGCACCATGGCTGTGCTACATCCCAGAGCAGCCGTGGCTGCCGCTGAATCCCTGGAAGTGCCCAAGGCCAGGCTGGATGGGGCTTGGAGCAGCCTGGGACAGTGGGAGGTGTCCCTGCCATGGCAGGGGTGAAATGGGATGAGCTTTAGGGTCCCTCCCATTCACATTCTGTGACTCTGTGATCCCAGTGCGCAGCCCTGTTCCAGCCAGTCCTGCGCTGTCACAATGAGGACATCCTTGTCCCCTGTGGAATGTGTGACAGCCTCACCAGCACCACACCAGCCCTTGGTGTTCATTGAGGAGCTCACCACAGCTGAGCTCAGCCTTGATGCAGCCTCATCATCTGTCCTTCAGCTCCATAAAATGAAGATATATGAGCAAATGGGGTCTTTGCCACATCCTGAGATTTGCTTTTAAATTTATTTATCCTGTATATTCACAGAAATTTGATTTTAAATCACCCTGATAACAATCTGGCAGAGGTAGAAAACACAAGTTCTGTCCTTGGCTCTCTGCTGGGCAGTGTGAGGAGGCAGAAGGGCTTCAGTGAGGGAAGTAATTGGGATTTCATCTCGGAGCAGAGTGGAGCAGACAGGTCAGCAGAGGGCAGGAGCTGCAGTGCCCTGAGGTGCCCCCGAGACAGGATTAAAGGAGGCCTTTGCAGAGCTCAGCTCCTGTCTGAGCTCCTGTCCCATTCCCTTGGGAGGCAATGCCAAGAGAGGCATCTCCAGGGGACCAGTGACCCCGTGGACATGTCTGGAGTAGGGGGACAAGCTGTGAACCTGCTCTGCAAGCGCCTCCCCATGTCCAAACCTGCTCCTCCAGGCCAGCCCTGAACCAAGAGCTGGCTCCAGTGATGTGACCCCAGGGAATTGTATCTGGAGGGCTTAAATCCACCATTTCCTCACACTCCAGTGCGTGTGCTGTTGGGAGGAAATGCACTTCTCCAGCCCTGACTCGGTGCCCTTAGTGCAGAGCAGAAAAGAGCCTGGGACCCTGGGGAGCTCGAGGAGGGATGGCAGCATTAGTCAGCAGCGCTCCTGGGGGCACTTCCAGCAGGAATCTGGGCCGAGCACGGAAAACGCACTGTACAAAATATTTGTGCAGAGCAGGAAAATGCTGCATTCCTGGGATGACAATG
This sequence comes from Tichodroma muraria, assembly GCA_013390105.1. Taxonomy (NCBI): domain Eukaryota; kingdom Metazoa; phylum Chordata; class Aves; order Passeriformes; family Sittidae; genus Tichodroma; species Tichodroma muraria. Next base: position 688 of record WAAG01028929.1, on the reverse strand, counting down.
GCCTTGTGTCACCGTCTGTGGCCGCAGCCATGACTCAGGCTGTGCCTGGGGAGGGACAGCAGGGTGAGCGGGCAGCGCTGGCTGCCAGCCCTGGCTGTGCTGCTGACTGTGCTGGGAGCTCCAAAGAAAACACAGGGCTATTGTTTGAATTTGCCTTTTTTCCGAAGGGTTGATAGTCTGGCAGAGGGAATGCTCCTCCTGGGCCGCGTGTACAAGGCATGAGCGCAGGGCTTGCATCCCCGGGCAGGGATGGACATGCTCCTGCCTCGGTGTCCAGCTGGCCAGCCTGGGGCAGCTGGGTGCATTACACCACTGCTTCCCAAAGCCCCCATCCCAGGAATCTGCAGTGGTGGCCCCCAGGCCTTACTCAGATCTGAATACCTGAGCTGGAAGGAGCAGATTCCACCCAAGCCTGCAGAACTGGAAAGTCCCTGCACATCCTTTCCTTTCCCACTTCCCAGCCCGTGGAAGATGCTGTGTGTGGGTCCTGCACAGCCCTGACTGAGCAGGGCAGAGGGGCTGGAGCAGCGCTGGCTGTGCCTGGCACCCGACCAGGCTTAGCAAGGCTGAACTCAGGCTCTGCTGCAAACCCCTGGGTGGGTTTCAGGATGGTAAAGATGCTGCTGGGAGAGGGCAGCTCTGCCCCCTCTCCATGACCCTCAGCCGATAGGATGGGATGGGATGGGAT
>WAAG01028918.1:0-15967 GCA_013390105.1 Tichodroma muraria | reverse complement strand
GTTTATATTTTAAGCATAGATCTAAAATACTGTATATTTTTGCATTATGACAATTTATACTAGAAAGTGAGAGATGGAATCAGTGGATATCTGTGCTAAAGGATTATTCAGGTGGAAAACATGATCTCCTGAGGGACTCAGCAAGGCGGACAGAGATTTAAGCTGGTCACAATGAATTAAGATGGTAAAAATAGACCTGCAGTAGAGCTGCAAAATTTGGATCTGGTCTTAGGCTTCAAACGTTGCAAAGTTCTGAGTAAGTCTGTTCTGCACACCTAAAGTGGCAGCAACAGCAGGCCCAGCTGCCACCATGCAAATGGCACAGTGTGGGAGCCTGGAACATTCCAGGAGTTGCAGAGCTCTCATTCCGAAGTTTATGAGTTGTCCCTGTCATGTTTGGATAACAGCATCCAAAAAGATGTCTAAAAGGTCAATTCCCCCTCAATGTGTGACAAGTGTAGATTTAGTTAGATGACGGATGATGCTCTCTAGGGGTTGAGTCATTCAAATTATGAGGTCAGGGTGAGGATAGAAATCTAGTTCAGCCGATGTAGAAATATGTCTGTAAACAGATACAGACATATGTGGACATTGACATTTATGACTGTTTTTAAGTTTTCTACACGGATTCTGTTGCATGGATTCTTATTGCTTGAACCTTATTTTAGAAATTATCATGCTTACATGTCTCTGCATTAGCAGCCTGGAAATTATCCTGCTTACTTATTTCAAAACATAGGACTTCATGTGTTGTAATATATGATCTGAGCGCATTCCAATGAATTGTTGGGTCCTAATGGGAGCTACCTGAGAAATTTTAGTCTTCAGGCACTAACTGTAATGGCTTGGCAGCTTAAGCTTTGAAGATATCTATAGCTAATGCCATATCCAACTGCTGTTTTTATTCTTCCAAGACAAGCATAATGAGTCCCATGTAGTGTATGAAGGTCTTCTCCACCTTGGCATGAGTACCATCTGCTACAGCTGTACTCAGTTTATAAGAAGCTCCGTAGGTTGCTTAAATGGATTTTTATATACTTCAATGTCAAGTTTAAAGGTAAAACCTCTAGTTATGTAGCTCTGAAAGTAATATTTCCAGGTAAGAAAATGGGGTTGAATGAATTTATGCAGTAGAAAGTCTGTATACAAAGAACAGCATCTACAATAAAGCACAGACATTATGGCAATCAGCCCTGATTACATGCCTGCTCCACCATGGGATTTATGTGGATATGAGAGCTGTCCTTCTCTTAGATTGTGTCTTCATGCTCATTTAAGCACAGCAACTCACATTAACTAAAGGGGGTTAACATGAGCCATCTTTCTTTTGAAGGGCAATTTGCTTTCGGAAGCTGCTTGGTGATCTCCATGCTGTGTTTTTCTCAGCTGGGCCAATCTCAGCCTTTAAAGCCTTTTTCCATGCAAGCTGAGCAGTGCAGCTGCCCCTCTTAGCATATTCCTCTCATCAGCTACAGCCTGGGAGCTTTCCTCAGCTTCCCCTGCTGCACGGAAAACTCAGTTCCAGACTTCTGCTCCCCTGGGGACTCCTCGTGCCTTCACACTTTCTAAAAGCATCCATTCCCCAGTGAAACTGTCTAGGCATTACAGCAGGTCTGTATTTCCCTCTATTCCCTGTGGTCTGAGCCACATCAGGAAGACTACAGAGCTGACCAACGTGGGATGAGAAATATCCTTTTCAGTGTCGCTTGGGCCACAGATTTGTGCAATGATTCATGGAAGAGGACCGTGATACATCATCATCTTATGTCTATGACTATCATGCTCTGGCATGTCCTTTGCCCAGGATTTATAGAAGATGCTTTAATGGTTTGTCAAAGAGTAAAAGACCACGATCTGAATATTATTTGCTGCAGTAATTGCATGTTTTCAAAAGAAGAGTCTTTGAAATCTCCCTTTTTTGGCCTGTCATTTTCTTTCTGTGGTTAAATGTGTCTAAACATTTTAGCTACATTCATTACTATGGAATTTTTTGGCCTTGCATCAGGGATAGTCCCACATATTTCTTTGAGAAAACCTTTCAAAATGTTCTAGCTGCATCTCTCATTCATTTCTAGCAGATAAAACTGATGAAAAAAGCATATTGTATAGAACGCTTATGTGGCATACAAAATATTAATGACTGAGTTTTAATAACAACTGATAGCACTGAAAGCCAATCAATCTGATGATGAAGCAAGTATCTCTATCTGAATGTGAAGAAAGAAGAAAAATGCATAAATTAAAAAATTAAAAACAAGAAATTAATATGGTACTGTGTACAAATATAGAAGAATTTAATTGCCATTTCACCTGAACGAATAATATGAAGCAAATAAACTATTTTAATTTAACCTTTTTAATTTTATAAGTTGGTTATGAGTTGCTTAAAAATATAATTGTTATCTTATATTTTTCACAAAATAGTTTGGTGAATAATTCTAGATAATCTCTTTATAAATAGCTGAAAATAAAAGTTTGATATGATTTTCATCTTGCTTTCCTCTTCTATTTTTAGGCAGGAGTAGTACCTCCATCATGATGAACTGACTTAGCTTTAACGATTCCAGTTTTCAGTTCCAAAAATTTCTAGATGTCCAAAAAAAGCAATATATATCTTACACTGGTGTCCTATTTTGAACTGTAACATGCAGTTCAAGTTGCCTTGGAACCACCTCTTAGAGGGGAGAGGTAAGCACCTACCAAGGGTGATTCTAGAGATCCTGAGGGAAGTGGGATGAGTCCACGTTAAGAGCTCTTCACTTTTTGGGGAATACAAGGAGCAGTAGACAGCTGAATTCCATACAGTCCCATTTAGATGGGCAGATTCTCCCATGCTAAATGTAATGAGTCAATTGTGTGTAATTTCCGTAATGCAGAGAACTCTCATTGCAGATCTGTTAACACAGAGTGTCAAGGGAGCACTGAGGTACTTCTGCTGCTCTCTCACACCTGCAGGAGGCAAGAGTGGCTTTGGCTTCTGATCTGGAAAATTCTGATCTAAGCACTGGGTTGTGAGGATGGAAGGAGATGGACACAGATTCTGGGGTACTTTGTTGGCCACTATGTATGATCCTGCTGGTCATACCTGTATCTACCATGAATTTCTAAAGCAAATTTCCTGAGAAACTTAAAGGAAAAAATGAAGTTCCACATTAACCCATGTATTCTAACCTAAAGGTCACAAAGTCTTTCAAACATATTGCCTGTAATGGAAATTATGTGGCAAAATCTCTCTGTGGCTCTTCAAAAATAGATCCTCAGCAAAAGTCTAACTCTTTCTCTGCTTCCAAATGCAGATGACTGATCTCTGAAAAAAGAGCTGAAGAAACATTAGCGACTAAACAAGTCTTTGTGCACATTATGAAATGCTTGTAATTATTCATAATTTTTCATCATTATCCAATGCTGTTTGTCCTAGGACTTGACTGGGAGCAGATATGAAAAAGAAATATTTTTGCAAAGGTTACAGCCTACTATGAGTAAAAAAACTACCAGAAATATTTGTCTTAATTTTATTGACTTTGGTAATCACAGCTGCTTCTCTGAGGTCTTGCCTAAGCTTGCAAGTCTCTTTAGCTTTATCTATCACGAGTCTGATCTTTCCTTGGGTTCTCTGCACCCTTTGGAATTAACATATCCTTTTCTCCAGGTGTCACAAATCTGACATTGCTCTTCAGACTTTGCACTCTTTTGTCTTCATTATTTGCAGGTGGTCCTTGTGCTCATTTCCTTCCTTCTGCTGTCCCATTTCAGCACCCTCACTGGTCCTGAGCATCTCAGGATCTGTCTTGTGAACAGTTAGTGAAGGCTGGCAATGTTGAGATGGAAGGCAAAGTTATTTTGAACTCACGAGCTCTGATAATAATCCATAATAAGATTAATTATTAAATGTCACCCTGACCCATTTAATTTCCAATATAAATCATATAGCAACTGCTTATCTAACATACCACTTAAGAAAAATAAAATCAGGGAATGTAGCATTTGAAAATACATGGTCACAGAGCAGAGCTAAGAGAGGGGGACTCATGGTGGGAAGCTCATTGCTAGGGATGAAACTTTTGTCAGCAGTAGATATCAGTACTGTAATTACAGATGATATTAATAAGGGCAGTAAATGCTTTAAGTCACAGAGATCTTTCAAGAAATTACTAGTACACTAAAAAGCATCACCTCATAATATTGTCAATCTTTTTTTCACAGCCAGTTTCTCAAGTGTCTCAGGGAGAGAGAGAGAGAGAAAAACAGTCCTGAAAGCTCTCCTAGGCGCTTCAGGTGTTGGTTCCATGCTAAGGATAAGGCAGGAAGAATCCATTTCTGTGGGAAACAGGAACTTGTCTCAGTGGACAGCGAGCAACTAAACATGTAGTGTTAACTTGGTTATCTATCCCTGCATCAAATTTGGTTACCTACCCCTGGATTGGTATGTCTTTGTTTGGAACCTAAATTAACAGGGTCAACATTTAAGCAGAACAGACTCTTTTCATCTCCACTTTCAAACCTGTAGTAGCTGCTCTACTCCTCTGGAGAAAGCAAAACTATTAAATGGAGTGCACTCTCAAGAATACTGTCATAGAAATCCTGGTACAAGTAAGAAGCAAGCATTTCTAGTATTTTGACTTTCTCCGACACAGATAGGATGTCCATTCCATAACAATGTGTACAGCTGAAAGACAAGCATTTCCTCAGCAACTTGTACCTTCTCAGCATTAGGGACAGGACAAAAAAGTCTCCTGTTTCAAGAACTCTGCTGTATTCACCTGTGAAAATACATGGCAATTGATTAATGATATTACCTGCTTGGGCATCTTTGATTTACATGCAAAATTCTATGACTTTTGGAACAGGTCCCTGTTCTTCTGCTGGGACCCCCGAGCTGGGTGCAGTGTTCCAGGTGGGGTCTCTCACCAGAGCAGGGCAGAGGGGCAGAATCCCCTCCCCTGCCCTGCTGGCCCCTCTGCTTTTGGTGCAGCTCAGGACACGTTTGGCTCACTGGGCTGTGAGTGCTCATGGCCGGGTCACGTCCAGCCTCTCACCCACCAGCACCCCCAGGGCCTTCTGGGCAGGGCTGCTCTCAATCCCTTCATCCCCCAGCCTGTCCTTGTGCTTGGAATTGTGCTTGTGCTCAACCCAGGTGTACAACCTTGACTTGACCTTGCTGAAGTTCCTGAGGTTCCAGCTCCACCTCCCAGCTGTCAGGGGTACAAGTTTGTATTAGATGCAAGTGTACAACCTTAAGAAGACACACCCACATCACCAACACACACATACATAACTATTTCTAATAAATTTGGTAGGATTTCCCACTGGGACTGGCAGAAAACAGCCCATGAATTACTTGCAAAAAAGATGAAAGTAAATTATAATTCAACCATTTTTGTTGAATTAGAACATAGAACATACTGCTTTACATAGGAATGGTTGGTTTATGGTTGTCTGAAACTAATTATCTCATTTCGTTTTCAATGACTTATTTATTAACAGTGCTGATTTTATTCATACACAACTTGGAATACACAAAACAGTTTTATATATAAAATTGATAAATACATTTAATTTATCGATTTGCAAATGAAAAATTTATTTGGTCTAAAATTTTATTGGTACATAAGAATGAAACATTGATTTTTTTGTGTAATGTAAGTTTCATATATGCACTTAAGTAGAGGCAGCAAAACTGCTTATACCACCTGCTGGAAATCTAACAAGCTTTTCAATCTTGTCTTTATTTTGAGGATTTCATAGCTAGGTAATAAAAAATGAGTTTGGGCTGCATCTTCTTTTAAGACTGTTGTGTATCTACTGCTTGACATCCCAGCCAAGAGTGCTTTTAAATACGTTCTCATAACGGATCGGTCACTGGTAAGCTGTACACGTTTAAATTAAATGCCCTATAGTAACTATAGATTTATTTCTGTCTATAATTTCTGTAATTGGCAGTTTGGCATCTTTTGTGCTTTCTGTTAAAGACAATAATGTGTTCATTGAAGAATAATAAAAGGTATGTTAACATTACCACATGCTTTTATAGACATGTTTTTATAGACATGTTGACTGACAGCTCATCCAGGTGGTCCTGAAGACAGTGAGAGTATTTTCATAACATGAAATATTAATGACTTAATTCCCCTTAGCCCTGGGGCAGAGAAACATTCAAGCACATCACAACAGTATGCCCCAAACTCAGCATGGCAGCACTGCAGTTCACTGACTTGCAGATTCCTGTTACTCCTGCACACATTGTGCCTAGTGTCTAGAAAGAGAAAGGTAATGAGCTGCATTCATGGTGATTCTTTATATTTCTGTATAAAATACATATTAAGATGCTTATTTTTCATAATAAGGTTATACACTTGCTCCCCACCAGAGTGTAGGAAGGATTTTGCTGGCATTATAGTTAGCTTTACCAAGAATAGGAAGGTGTGGACAGCTACATTTATTCACATATTATATCCCAGTCAAAGCAAGGTGGGTTTTTGGAGGACTTGTTTTTGGTTTTGTTTTTGTTTTCTCCTTGCTTGTACCAAGATTTGCTCAGCAACAAACAGGTGGGATCTGATCTCATCTGGAACCCTAGAGTTCGCAGTAATGACAGAGATACTAATTTGCTGGGGATTTCCTTCAGACACACACACTTTTTATATGTTTGTCTAATTATGAATTTTGTTTCTATTATGAAATAACTAGAAGGAAAACCACAATTTAATTGAATTAGATACACTGTGTCAATTATGTCTCTGTGGATTTGCCATGGTTTCAAGATTTTAGAGAATGCCTGAGTCATGACATGTCACTGCATGGTAGATTAATTTAGTCCCAGAGATTGGCCAAGCTATTTCCAGCTACACAGACAGGCTGGACAGAATATAACCTCTGTCACATCTCACCTCAAAAGACAGTTTTATCTACTACAGACATGCAGACCCTTGTTTTTACCTTCCTTCAGGCTTTGTGCTCACCTGGAGACATGGCACTTATGAAACTATCCACTGATGGGTATAAGTAACCTCACAAATAGTACAACAACTATTCTGGGACTACTGAAGCTGAGTACCTGTGTGTCCAAAAGCCTTGTGTCAGAAAACAATATAAAGGAAAGGTAGATGGAAAAGGATACAATAAAAAAACCTGGAAAAATACAAGGTAATAAGGAAAACATAGGATAAAGTGATACTTATGACTGTTTGAAGATTTAAAGAATGATTAAAGACTGAATAAATGACACATTTGTAGAACCTACTGTTAGACTCTTTACCAAAGGACCTGCTATACAATTATTTGGGGAACCTGGCAGATGGATTGTACATGTAATTCTAAATAAACTGATCAGTGCATAAAAATACTCAGGAGGATATTGATTAATTAAAAGTCCTTGGAAAAACCACATAGATAGAATAATTTTTGTAAGGAATATTTATTTTCAGTTCCATTTAAACAACCCACTTTTGTCACACATACCAAAATCTTTAGGAAACATTCTAAGAAATTTCAGGATTATAACCACAGGAATGAATTAAATGTATTTCAGTTCTGGAGATTAAAATACAGAATATGTTTGCATCATTCTGCATTTTATTAGGTTGCTGCCTTTTGGTACGCTTTACATTAAAAATACATGACTGACACTCTTTATACCAGTAAGCCTTTTTATTGAAAAAAAATATTATTGCATTAAACTACATTCCCAGGGATTCCTTGAATAAGCTAAAAAAAAAGTCGCATTGCATGTACAATAGTGCAATTCACTTAGCTACTGTATAATATAAAACACTTTATACAGAGAATACAAAACAAAATTACTAGTTTACATATTATACTAGCCAGAATATTATCCAGTTTTAAATATAAACTTGACAATTTTAAAATAAATCTGATCAAATGGCATTTTTATGCAAATCTGCACAACAAATATACATGTTGAACGTATTCCAGAAGTGCATCAGATACAAAAAAAAAGGTCCCAAACAATAACAATAAAAAAATTATCATGGTGTGACTCAGGAACATATTTTTATTAGAACTTTAAGGTGTGGGTGACCTCTTTCCTTAGATTGTGTATCAAGAATATACAGTCAAGCTAAAATAGATTATTAACTTGGTGTATATCTATCACTGCCATAAGGATACTGTAATTCTTTTAAATATCTGTTTAAATAAAATCAAAATTGTAGCATGGCTCCATACATCAGGCTCAATAATGCTTTTAATAATTATAATGACATATATTTAAAGTACATTACTGATGAAAAAAAATATGGCAGCAATTACAGAAAATATATAATTTCAGCTCTGCTGATATCTTTATTATATTACTCCAAGAAAATCCCTTCTGTGCACTAAGAATGGTATTGGACGTTGCCTTTGTTTGGTAATCAATGATTACTGATTTTCTGTTGTGCTCTTTCTGTTCTCAATCTCTCCTTTTCTCCCCATTAAAACATCTCAAAATTCTAATTTCCGGTGTTCCAAGAATTAAAATTAATCTTCATTGTCAATTTATTTGCCTTACCATGCTGGTATGTACAATGATGCATGGAAATCCTATGATTTCATTTCTTCCAGAGTCCCATTGTATGGTGCATACATTAAGGGAAACAAATACATCTATTTTCCATAGATGATCCATGTAGTAGGATATGGTTAAGTTTGATTTGGTCAGGTTTCTTGCCATAGAAATTTCTACAGTAATAATATTGTCTGGTAGAAGTGGGAATACAAAATATGTGTACACACATTAAAGATGAGATTATCCCATCATTCTTTCAGTTCCATATTTTTCATTTGGTGTTATCTACTTAGAATACAAATGAACACACACAATGAGATCATCTGGGTTTACTTCAATAGAGATGAAACTGGGCCCATAAACTTAAAAGCTTGTGGGGCTGGAAAGGCATCTTTTATGCTGGTATTATGCCTGGACTGCTGGTGATGGCCACGCAGCCCGGTCAGCCCCTTCTAGGGCGCAGCTTGACCTGCTACTTTAGATGCCCAATTCAGAATGCTTCTACAGAGTCGTGACTAATGTTTCCAAGTGGTCCACTGGGCAAGTGATTTCCATCCAAGCAAGTGATAATTTTCAGAGGTTTTGGCAGAGAAGTGAAATATGTTTGATTCTCAGAAAATAAAGTGTCAGAACTACAGAAACTATTTGTAAATTCAGATCTTATTTTGGGAAAATTTTCAGCCAAAACTGAAAGGAAGAATTGTTAAACTCTGGAAATATTTAGTTCTACATTATTCCCCAAATTTTTTTTTTTTTACTTCCTCAATTCTGAAGCAATAATTTCAATTAAAGAATTACTTTACAATTTAAATGAGAAAAATAAATATAGTTTATAGGCTACTTACATACAGGTAAGTAATACCAAAACGACATAGATCCATTTTGTTAGTGAGACTAAAAATAAGTTGGGAATCAAACCAAAATATGTTTGAGGGTGCTGGTGCCACCAACCTTTTTCAACACCAAAATGTTTTGCTTCTGCATAGTCTCCATAATTTTCTTTCTGATTTTTTTTTCAATAGCTAAATCATCAAATATTTAAAGTTACTTTGAAATTACAAAACTAGCAGTCACGATTTGTAAAGTGATTGGAAAAGTTTGGCATATTACTAGTTTATGCTGAAGAAGCTCCAGAAAGATAGAAATTAAAACAATTCCATTTTATTGCAATGGATCGATGTATTTTGATTAAAACTAAGAAAATTGGTCTTGTTGTATTTTAAAGACACAACTTATTTGCAATTAGATTTTTCAGCTTCTTCAGGTCGCTTAATATAATGGAATAAAATTTCTCCAAAAGTTTTTCAAACTGTTTTATATTGATTCTGAAAGATACAATTTGTGTACTACATTAATTGCAAATGAATTGAAATTATTTCAAATGTTTTCAATCCAAACAAACAGGTACTGTCTGTTGGATACTTCATGGTCCAATTTTATTGGGAAGCATGCCTGCTATCTAACCATAATTATGAACTAATTTCATGCTAAATATCCTGTGTTCAGTTAGAAAGATTATAAAAAATGTCGAACTATGCCATTCAAAGAGATGCTGAAGCCTTTGCCTATTTCCAGATACACAATTATTATGAACAATTTCAGCTACACATTACTCTGAAGGTTGGATACATGCATTCAAACATTGTGGATTTGTAATTTCAATTTACTTGTTGAGAGTTTGGGAAGCCATGCGAGAATCTTGACATATTTGTTTATATTCAATATACCTGTAAATGATGAGTGCTTGAACAAGTTTTTCTCTGAGTCTCCACCTGTAAAGCTGTTTTTTGATCAGAATTTTACTTCTGCATCTTTATGAATATCAGCAGGATTTTATAGGACCAACCAACTGCTTATGTTGTTTGTGAAAGGGATGAAACATATTTACAAATTCTTTGGGAAAGACTCTTCCACACATCAGAGCTCTGTTTGGTAGGAAAAAGATGTTGTGGTTTTGGCCAAGGACTTCTGAGGTTCAAAGCCAGCACTGGCTGCTTGGCAATTCTGGGCTGCTGCGGCTCACCCCGACATACCCCGTGACACAGCCATACACAGACAGTGCCAAAGAACTTGGATTCTCCATGAGCCTTCCTGGATGCTTGGCTCAGAGAGAAAAGAGGCAGCCTACTTCTGCCAGCACAGAGCTCCCTATGCTAAGGGAGTATTTTGTTATGTACCCGTGGCCTGACTGCAATGCCTTTACACTGTCCAAGAAACATATGCAGGCATGAAATCACTAAAGGATCTTCAAGATGTTGTTGTGATCCTCATCTTCTAGTGTTAACTCATCACCCCTCCCTTTGAGCCTCCCCACTTACTTTGGCAGGAGACAACCCCAGGGTCTGCTGGTCCCAGATACCTTATTTTTTGCTCAGTCTAAAATACCTTAACCAAACCAGGCAGTGTTTCATATAGAAACTCAGAAAATCAAATCTTTGATGTGTGTCAAGATTGCTCAACCTTAATTTGTGCTACTTCAAATCCCTCATCAGTGTCGATATTGATCCCATTTTGTCTGGGTGCTGTGGTCCCTTTCCTACTGACAGTCATAGACTTCACTTCAAGCTATTCTTTTAAAACATTCTGTAGAATGACTCTGGCCACCCATCCTTCCTGTGATAGTATCACAATAGGCTTTAAAGCAGCTTTTCCTCAGTGATACAAGAATAAAATCAACATTCATATGCTGTCAGCTGGATTGTGGACTTCAAAATCTTTGCTGTTGTGCTCTCAGCAAAACAGTAGATTTCCTCTCAGATATGATGAACTCTGAATGCTTTATTTTATTTAAATTTGGGGTTGGAGCCATGGTTAAATCATTTGGGCTAGTTTAAGTAGCTAGAAACACTGAAAACTTCTTTTGCTGTAGGTAACTGTTGGGTCTGGAGAGAACAGGAATAGTGACGGGGCTCTTGTCCTTGGAATAAGGGATGAACTAAGTGATTTGGGTGTATAGCAGAAGGTGTGGCTGTGTTCAGGTGCGGTGTAAACAAGGCTGGGATATACGCAGCGTGCGGCAGTGCAGGGAAGGCCAGTGGGGCAGGGTGGAGGGGAGTGGCAGAAACCAAGTGCAGCGGGTGTCCTGTCAGCAAGGCAGGGTGGGTGGGAATAAGGGCTGGGGCTAATGGGGAAAGTGATATGGGGGCAAAATGTGCCTGAGAGAGGGGGTGGAGGGGTGCCAGGGAGAGATGGCTGCCGTGGGGGTGCACAGATGCCGAGACAGCAAAGCGTTGCAGCAGCGTGTGGTGGATGGTGGTGACAGTAGCCTGCTGCTGAACAGGGAGGGCAGGAGCTGCTGGTGTTGCAGAGAAGGCAGCTGGTCCTGGGGCGGGCAAAACTTTCAGATGTTTTGCCAGAAGTTGTTTCTGCATGTGCTGCTGGGCTTGAAGCTGCAGCAACCTGTATTTATCTACTTCTTCTGGTGTAAATGTGATAGGCTGCTGTGTTAAAGGAGGGGAGGTGGATTTACTGTACACTTCTAGGTTATTTAGTGTGTCACCATACCTCTGCATAGCATTGTCACAAAAAGAGTCTGAACTACCTTCTGCCCGGTTCAAGTCCATGTTTACATCTTGTAGTTCTTCTTTGGTCTCTGTTGAGTTAGCAACAGAATATCTATTAGAGGGAAAAGCACCAGGGAAATCATTTGGTACTGGATCACAGCTTTGTATAAAGGGCTGCACTTCACTAATGAAGAAATTGGTTTGTTCCTTTATTGCTGTGTTCCTTTTTATGTTTGGGCTCTGATAGCCTGTTTCAATTGGAATTATGTCTTTAAGAACACAATGATCATAATCAGTTCCAGGTGAACGTGTAACATTAGTTATCTCTGATGCTTCAGAGTTGTTTTTCTTCACACTGTTTTCCACTGAAGTGATTTCAGTATGTCCCATGTCATTTTTACCTATGCTTAGCACTTTCTCTGGCAAAGCTAACATTGCAATGTCATCTACTGATGATGAAAACTGAAGAGCAAAGTGACTTTGTGAGTGATCCTTTAATTCTTCCCCACTGCTGATTGAAAATCTCTCTGAATCATGCATTTGTTCCTGGGTTTTCTTAGACTGCACTCTTTCTAAAAGTAACTTGGCTGTCATTGACTTTCTTTTTCCACATATCTCTTTTGCCAGGTTTCTGGAAGAGCAAGTGGCAAAGTTCTTAGACTGACTATTCACATTTAGAGAGTTGGAATGTGCAGTTTCAGCTTTTCCTGATTCAATGTTAGAACCTCTCTCAGCATCCTCTTTTATTTTGTTGTCACAGTTGTCAGTCTCTTTTGAGAAGGATCCTGAACTGCTGCCTCTTGATATTCTGCTGCTAGATGATCTTTCACTGCTTCTTGAATCACTGGTGGAACCACTTTTGGATTTGTGGTAGCTTCTACTCCTATTATGCACTTTGTCAAAATGCTGATGTCTACATCTGCTGTGTTTAGACCTGTCTCTGATTTGTAAAACTTTATGTCTTGAACGTCTTCGATATTTAACTGTGCCACTCTGAATACAGTTTCTAGTTCTGTGACTTCTACTATGACAAAGATAATCCTCATCTGTATCATCTGAAGTGAAAATACACTTGTGCTTTCTGTGTTTGCATTTGTGCCTTTCATCTGTCTTGCTTTTTCTTTTACAACAACAAAGCAAATTATTTCTTTTGTGATTGTTTGATGTGGGACTCATGTAGCTCATGTAGCTACTCGTACTGCTAACTGAAGTGTCAGAATAGCTGGAATGTCTGCCAGACGAGGACTTTTGAGGAGATGGGAATCTCCAGAATCTTGCGTAACTTCCACATCCTTCATTATCTGAATACCTGCTGTTTGAACTGGATTTACAACTAAAGAAACTTCCAATAGAGTCTTTTCCACTGTCACTTATATCACTGCTGCAGCTGACCACATCTTGAAGGGATCTGGAGTAATTTCGATTCTCGTATTTTTCTTCAGAATCAATTAAATGACATTTTGCAGATTTAGATTTTTTAATCCTAGACATAAAAGCAGATAAGGAAATGCTTTCATTTCTAATGTTCTGAGTTTTTCTTTCACAGCCATGGAAATGATGCTTTACAGGTCTTCTCAGTGTTGTTGTATAAAGACTTTTCTCTGTCACATAATCCTTTTGTGAGACATCAAGGTAAGCAGGCACTTTGGGTATATTTTCATTCAAATAATCTGCAATGCATTTTTGACCAGTTTCATTCCTTTCTTTCCCTATGTCTGACTCAGCTTTTTGCTTGGCCTTTCTTGGGTTTAGGGAACCTTTCATCTTCTTTGGTTTCAACAACTGATTATCTTGTTCATTTGACATTTGCTTGTGTTTTATTAAACCTGAGGGTTCATATTCATCTGCAGTCTTATTTTTGGAGAGCTCTTTACAGCTTGCTTTGTTTGTCTCTTGCTGTTTACCCTCCCTGTGATTTAAAGAGAGTCTGAAGTCAAAATACAATGGATTACAGCCATATGAAATACAAGGCTCAGTTTTTGTAAACAAAAGTAATTCTGTGGGCCACTGCAGAGCAGTGGTGCCATCTTTGCTCACTACATGGAGGAAAGGCAGTGTCTGGGGCTTAACTTCTTTAACCGTGGTCTCCTTTGCAAGTGTTTCCATATTTCCATTTGTGGTTTCTGTAATCTCCAAAGGTCTTTCTCTTTTTATCACTCCAAGACTGTCATTAATGTTGCTTGAACAGGTCAGCTCAGGTGCTGGCTGTTGTGGGAGCTCAGATAACTGGTCAGGCAGGTGGGCATTGCTGTGCTTGTAGGTGTTCAGCTGTGTACAAAAATTGCTAGCTTGGCATGAAGATGAAATGGGAGTTTCTAAGAATTGCTCAGATTCATTCAGTTTGCTCTCTTGCTCTGTTTCTCTCAGTGAAGCAGAAAAATTCAAATTTGAAAGTGGTATTTTGACTTTAGAAAACGAAGGATTAGCTCTGATTCTTTCTTCTGATTTCCTATCACTACTTTTATCATTTTCCTTTAGCATTTTAGGTTTAGCAGCTACATGACTTGATGCACTGTTATCCAAATCCATTTTGTCTTGTGTAATAGGTGACTCTTTATCCAAACTTGCTTTCAGTTGTTCCTCCAAAAGTGTGACAGAATGACAACCCTCAATAGTTTGTTTTTTTCTATGGTTGGGGGACTCACTGCAATCATTTCCTTCCTCGGAGTTCTCACTGAAGACTGATGCTGAGGACTCAAGCTTCAAAGGGACCTTTTTAGAGAAGGAAAAAGACACTCCTGCCCTTTGAGAGGTATTGTTGCCATATGGGAACATTTGTGAGATGTGATTTCCAAGTGCATGGTGCCTTTCAGTTGGGGGATGGTGCTTGCTTATAATAAGTTGCTGCTTCTCTAGTATGCTTTTGGAGAAACCTTGTCCTTCACTTGTGATGGTTCTTTGAGAACTTGCTGTCAACTTGCTGCCCTTGTACACAAAAATGCCGTCTGGTGATTGCTGCTTTTCCACGACTAATCGGGGGGCTTTAAGCAATGGTCCACTCCCAGCGATGCTTTAAGGTAAAAAAATAAAGAAGAAAACTGTATTAAGCAACCAGGTTATGACAGAGCTTGCATTTGACAATGTCTGTCTGGAGAAGGAGGCTGTCACTCAATTTTTTACAAGGTAAAGCTAAGTTTCAACAGGGTAAATGTGCAGTTTATCATCAGTTTGGGCTCCTATATGGGCAAGACACTCTTTACACATAGAAAATTACTTATTTTAATGTCAGCACATGAATGTTCTTTTTCAGTTATGCCCATGTACAAGCAGAACAAATATTGGTTTTACTCCAAATTTATATTTAGGGTAACCTAATCTGTGGCAAGTCTTGGTTTTCTGAAAGGCCTCAGCAAAGGAAATTGTGCCATATTCAAAAAGAGATGCTTCCACCTGGAACATCTGCAAAATCAAACCCTAGAAGAGAAAGAGAAACATGCTGTTTGCTTAGGGAAGAATGTGTTTGCTTGACTTTTTTAAGAGTAGATTCTTGTTTTATCTTTAAATTATTCCACAATAAATGACTTTGCAAAATATCCAGAGATATTCATACTAAAACTCTCAGCAAACATTGGTGAGGAAAAGAATCACAACTTCGCCAGTAACATTATCAACCATGATTTGACTTATTTTGCCACATTTTCTGTGTTNTGATTTGACTTATTTTGCCACATTTTCTGTGTTTTGCTTCCATTAATTAACTCCTCTTTTCAAAATATCTCAGATTTTAAATGTGATTTAGTTTTCTTGTAATTAAAAAAAAGAAAAGAAAAAATGTTACCTATTCTAGGGTCTTTACAAAAATGGCAAACCATTAATTTCTTGGAACAGATAATTAACCAAGGATGACATGACTGTTGTCATTTTCCATTAAAGATGTGACATTAAACATACAAATGTTTTTCCAAGATATATTTTAAACACACATTTCATTAGACTAAGTATCTACATTTGCTATCAA
>WAAG01028896.1:0-12655 GCA_013390105.1 Tichodroma muraria | reverse complement strand
TCTTACTCTAGAGAACTGGCATTTTCAAATGCAGACCATGTTCTGTGCAGAAATTTTTTGTGAGTAACTCCTACGCTAACTGGTGAACATAAGCAAGGGGAAAATAAAGATTTACAGAGGCGTGTAGTTGATTGTTGTATCTAAAAAACATTTTAATAATTAGCGATAATGTGATTCAACGAGAGTGATTCTAGTCCATCTCTGTTTGAGGCAGTGAAAACAAACAAATAAAAAGGTTCAGGACAACAGGGGTATTTTAAAAAGTAGGAATTCAGTCTCAAACTTAGAGGCTTTACATTTAATTTGCAGGGAACACTGCTTTTATTTTTATATCAACTGAAGAGCGTTTCTTTAAAATTACATTGTTTCATCAAGCCATCTGTTACTCGTAGCCAAAATTACAATTTGAACAATTTGCTGGTAATTTATTTTAGCACAGTATAAAACATTATCATATTTATTGTTATTTAAAAAGTAATTTTTTCCCACCAGACAGAAGTAGGATCATTAAAAATAAAAACTACATACTTTATAATATCTATTTTTATCTTGAGCAAGGGGATGACTCTGAAAGCTGGTGGGGGCAAAGGATTATAAAAGCACCACCAGGCTCCTGGGAGAGTCCTGAAAATAGTTTTGCAATGTCCATGGAAGATATATATCAACACCACTCTTACAGGGCTTAGTCAAAAGAACACAAGTTGAAAGAAGTTTAAGCAGGAACAGATGTTTCCCTTCACACCAGGCTGTTTAAAATAGAGTATATGCTATTTTTTACCATCTCTTGTTATATATACACTTAGAAAATGTTAACAAAATGCACTTTAATAAATATTATCACAGCAGATTACAAACAGCTGAACTACTGATGCTGAGTTTCAAGTTCTGCTTCATGACCATATCTACTGCTAACATCCAAATACTTAAAAAATAAAACAGGGGCTCTGTTTGCACTGAAAACATGAAGAAAACAAAGCCGTCAGCTAAGTGCTCAGCAATGTTTTTCATTACAATGCACTAAAGAAATAATGTTGTATTGTTCTCTTGCAAATACCCTGGAGAGTGAAGGTTTTGTGGTGGGATTTTTTGGGTTTGTTTTAAGCATGGAAATGATTTTCGAAGAGATTGAGATAACATCTAGGTAAATAATCCTAGGTAATAAACAAGACTCTAGAAGGGTCATTTTTTAGCTACAGAGATAAATCTGAACAGCTTATTTACTTGAAGAACAAACCTCTGAGCAATATTAAAGACTCATTTTTTTTCCCCTTTTCTCTTTTACTGCCACCTGCTCTGACTGTACAGCCTGCAGGAAACTTTTGAACAGACCAGCTAAAACATATGTAAAATAAAGAATAATGCTTAGGATTACAATAACCATCTAAAGACCCCTGGTACCAACAAAGCAAACACAGACTTCATGGAAGAGAACCCTGTAAGAATGCAGCATCCGAGTCAAAAAATCCACCAACAAGTAGTGCTCCTAAGAACACATAAGCTGCATCTCTTTGTTACTTCTGAAAAATAAATCTCAATGTAAAGATTAAGAGATGAAGACTAAGTAATGAAAGAGACAAGAATATGACAAATGCTGGAACAGCTATATGAACTTCAGCATTTTTCTTACTATTCTTCTTCATATTATAAGTAAAAAAATTATAATATCAGTAATTTTCACATTCATTATTTTCAGGAAATTGCAGACTTTTGTCTTCTTGTTTCCTTGTCATGCTGTTTACAAAAAAATAATAATATAAATACATACTATTATGGAGACATTGATATGTTTCTCATCTTACACATCCTCTTGCCACTTCCTAATTAGATGCTGAAAAGAGTTTAAAAACTCAGAAGCTGAGAGTTCAAAATCATTTCATATTGCTTTCACACAAAATACAGGTATGTGAAGCCCCTTCTTTTGATCACACAAAACAAATGTTCATTCTGATGTAAATATGTAGAAAATAAGTGAATCACTCCCTTGACTAGAAATATCTATGGAAAAGATTTTAAAAGCTCTTGAAAATTTCTATAGGTATTTAGCTGTTATTTTAGAGGCGAAACGGAAGTCCTCCCAAATACTCCAAGCCTGCATCTATCTTGCAACTTAGAAAAAGCTGGAGAATAAACCTGTCTTTTAAGAGCAACACTAACACAAAAATTCTTTACCATTTAGAACTGTAACACAGATGACTCTCCAGAAAACAATGTGCATGAACTAAGATAGCAGTAATTCTGAAAACTCTGAAACAGCTACAGATCAATGGAAGGGAAAAAAATTAAGAGAGCAGGAAAAGAAGGATCTCAGTATTTTAATTAAATCACCAAACTAGAGACACATGCAGTGAGAGTGACCTGTAGTTTTTCAGGGGGTGTAGCAGCTCCTTATCCAACCACTAAGCCAGTCTCCTGCCTGAGGCTCCCTCCCATGGAGAGAGGGCAGATAATGGGCAGGGGGATCAAACTGCTCCAAGAAATGTCTTGCCTTTCAGGAGCACACTGAATTCGACTACAGTTGAGCAATGCATATTAATTTCCAGTGCATAAACTAACACTTGAAACATACCTCATGCCAGCTTTACTCCTGGTAACATTTACTTTTCTATAAAACTGTCAAGAGGGCTCAAATACAGTAGATCCTTTCAGCAATGCAGGGTGAGAGCTCTTCACACAAGTGTTAGTATTGTACAGCCTTTCTTTCAAAATAGTGCAATTCTGTGCTCAACTTGCCTTTGTACCAGAGAGAACTAGGGGTCACTCTTTCTGGGGCCAACTCTGGATCAAGTACACAGGTGGCAGCATCCTTGCAACGTATTCTGTTGGCAGATTCCTCCTTGGGGTCCCACTCACGTATGTCTGAGAGGTACCATCGCTTCCATGGCCCAGCAATGCTATTACTAGGCAACAAAAAAAATGTAAAGAAACTTACTGGCAAAGTCACTGCATCGGCAGGAGTCAAGATTAGTTGTAGACTACAGAAGCTTTGGACTACAGAAGTTGTTCCGAGGATCACTCAAAGGAGTGACACGTTACTGGCAGCTTTGGAGCCAGCAGTAATGATTTGTACTCGCTGCACTTGACCAAGACACAAGAGAGAGAACAGCAATGATCAGATTTCACACACACTGTCTCATCCAGCAGATTTCATGGCACAATAGGCGTTACAAAGGTGTTTCACAATGGCAGTCCTGTTACAAGTGGAACGGGTCTGTTGGAAATCAAGTAATTTTTCTCCCTCTGAGCCTCTCAAAGGGAGAGAAGAATGTAGAATTTGAGTTAAAGCCTTTAGAGAAATTAAGATATATTAAACCACATAAGTAGAAGTTAGAAATAAGTTTAAATAAGAATAAGCCTTTATGCTTTCTAAGTGCCTTTAGTAAAAGCAGAATGCCAGCTGCCTGAATAGAAGCAGAGGGCCAGTGCCCTAAGCTCCAATTAATAGTTCACTCCTTCACAGACATAACTAAAACACAGTAGAATGTTGGTTTGCATTTCTAGATAAAATAGAGAACAAAAACAAGACAGAACATGTACGAATAGATAGAATAGCATGCGCAAATTCACGTAAAACTGTGTAAGAACTGACACTCACTCGCATATGAAACTATAGTTTAAATAGGTGTAGAGAAATTGTTGTAGCCTCGTGCTTTTAGCTGATTGGTCAAAAAAACCCTTAGTAACGCCTGCAAAAAAGCAATTCCTATCCCTACTATATACCTACCTACCCTGCTGCTTTGCTTTGCTTTGCTTTGCCTGCACGAAACCAGAAGAAGGAAAGAAAAAAGAAGATAGAAGAAAGAAGATTGCATTGTTCCGGCTGCCGCCCGGAGCTCCAGGCTTTTGAGGCCCTGAGAAACTCCCACAGTTCCTCTGGGCCTCACCCTGAAACAACCTCTGCCTGCCGCTGGAACCCACAGCCCGGGAGGTCTCAAAGAATTCCTGTAATTCTCCGAGACCACGTTCTGAAGAAGACCCTTTGGCAAATTTGAACTGCGCCTTTGGATGAGGAAAAATAAAGACTGATGCTTTTGTCCAATAAATAACCTTATAGTAACAACTCCTGCCTCAGTTGGTTGCTTCCCTGTAAAGTGAGGATACCAACACCAGTCCACTTCTGAAAATGCAGAACCAATTACTCATCTGTACTGCCTTTGGTTTGCTGGAAGAAATTAGACTCATTTCTGAAGCAAGTAAGGTCAGACCAGCAGAGAGACATCCATGTCTAGCCAAAAACACAAAAGGAAGACGCATTTGAATTTCAGTTAAACTGCAACATTTTTAAACAATGCTCTTCTGTGCTTATCATGCTTCCTACTTTCACAGGGACAAGAAATGTGAATCCTGCAATGGTGTCACACTGAAAAAAAAGATACTGCACAAGAATTCCCTCCAATGGTGCATTATTAAGGAGATAACCAAGGATCCAAAGACGTACATCCTAAATTTTAAGAAGTTAAAACTGGGGAGACATGGTGCAGAAAGAATCCTCCATTTCTTAACCTGTCACCAACATGGCGAAGATGTGAACACAGGAGTAGAACCTTCTGCCTCTTACAGCTCTACACAGGTACCTCAGATTGGTACAGTAAACAGAGGTCATGAGAAATACATTTGGCATTCATATATGATTGTCTGTCCAAAGTAAAACTTTACTTGGGATGTCAGCCTAACTCCTCCTTCCCTTACTTGTCTACAGACTCCAGAGAACACTCTCATATGAAAAAATGGTAACAGGATACGCAGAAACAAAAAGCAACTAAAGAAGTAATTAAAGGCTACCCTATTTGACATGAGACACAAGTCTAAATACTACAAAATATGGTATCTTAGAAGTAACATCTCTACTTTCAACAATTTCAGAATGATCTGAGCCCCAGTGATCAAAAGTTCAAAAGTTAGCTTTGCTTATTAAAAAGCAGATGAGCAAATCTTTAATCTCTGTTTAGCCTGAGAGCTAAAGACAGGAGTGTAATACCAATACAGCAGTACAATACATACACAGCAGTTTAGTTACTTACTTCATTGCCCACAAATAATGTATGAAAGACACCATGGGACTGTTTGAGCTCTTCGGGACAGGTTAAGTCGCACTAGATCCACATGGATATCAAAGAACAAGTACAGTGTGGTGATGTCAACATGATTTTAAAGTACAGGAAGAGTGTATTTTATGCAAGATCATGTCCCCAATATTTAAATGTTCCCTGTCTTGTCATAGCCAGAAACCATGGCAGAAAAGCAGCAGAGAGAGTGGAGAACTGGGACAAAGGCCCAGTCCAGTACAGAAAGATCTCAGCAACAGACCAGAGAAAGAAATGCCTTCTTTGGCATTTCCTAAATGTTTTATAGTCAACATTGTACTGAGGCACTTCGTTTTGGTGAGCAAGAAGCATTCTCCAGGTGAAATAACCTCCTTGTTACACATTTATATAGAGTCATAGAAGAAAAAAGCACATATTATCTATGCTGTATGCCATTGCAAAATTGTATTGTGTTTGCAGAAGGAAGCAGTTAATATTCAATATTATGTACAATTTCAATGCAACAAAAAGTCAATCCAGAAAAGTTATTACAATTGCATCCTTGCTCAAAATCAAGGTAAGTCATACTTGCTCAGCAGTGCAGAATAAAATTAATGAAATTAATTTTATTGGTGTATAGGAATTTTTTTTACTAAGCTCACGGAGAAAATTTTGACTTCTTATTCTGTTTTGAAAATATGGCTATTCTATTTGGTTTGGGGTTTTTTTAATATAGTAATTTGCATTACAGTAAGATGGTAAACTTGTGCTAAAAGGCTCTGTTATGAAAAGCTTATGAAAAGATAAAGGATTTCCCTATTCAATTAAAACATTAACTTCAATTGTATTCTACAGTTTGAGAAGAATTATAAGGCTGTCCATTTTTTAAAGAAAGGAATTCCCTTCTCTAACAGCTTTTTGTTACTACTTTGTTTGAAGAACATCCTTTATTTTTCCATTTGTTTGTAAACATCTGGTTTATATGCCCTTAAAAACAATGGATATTTTTGTTGCTCAGACAAATTAGTTAATATGACAATTAATTCCTACTCCCAAACAAGTCTTGTTTCCTGAGTTAGATTTACATAAAAGCGTTGAGACTTTCACAATGTGTATAATCAGATACAGTGACACAGCATGCACTTGACAGCAACAGCTTCAAAGAACTTCAAATTTCTCTACATCAAATAACATCTGAGGATGAGCGACATACTCAACCTACAGAGAAACAGTAAATACACATTCTAGCTATTAAAATTTAAATTATTATCTTTCAAAAAGGGATCTTTATAACCCCATAATCAAATGGCTTCTATCAACAGAAACATTTCCATGTCTAGAAAAGCATTCTAAAGAGTCTTAGAATTGGATATTTATGGAAATAAGATGACTCCTGGATTGTCATTTTGTTTTCATGTTATCCATACTCTTTCTGAAGTTACAAATGCAAAGAAATTTTCTGTTTCGATGATGCACAATTTTGCTACCAGTTGTGACAGTTGTGCCTCTATTTCTACTCTGACTCAAAAGAACTGCAGAAAAAAATCAAACATGCTGAAACTGGTACACAATAACTACACCAGTTTTTCCTCAGTGTGAATATATTGAAATAATCCAAAATAACATCAGAATAGTAGTGTAATAACACAGTTCGACCTGAAACAATATTTGGCTCAGATTTTTGAATATTATTATATGTGTTCAGAAAACTTCAGTTTGTTCTGATACCAAAATCTATCTACCTTTAAGTATCAGACAGTTATAGCTGCATTATTTTTAATCCAGTTCTTACAATACAGTAAAAATGGAAGACTGAAAATGAGTGTAGTCTGTCAAGCTGAGTCCCCATCAGGCTCATAAAGCCTGTGCTGTAGTTTATTCTAAAAATTTTCTTAACTACTATCACTGCAAATGGACTAAAGCTAGGGGAGCATGCCTACTCACACCCTGTGGCTAAATAAATACACTACTCAGTGTTAGTTTATATAACATGCAACAGGACACAACAGATGCTACAGAATTTAAAACAAGCACAGTCTGAATCTGTTTTCACTAAAATGGATATAACCTGCTAATTTCCAGTCTGGCAGAATATTAAAGTGTCAAAAATAATTTTAAAAAGAAGGCAATAGAGAATTGCAGTGTTCTCTTCAAATTCCCTAGTATATATTTAATACTTAATTGAAAGCAACACTATTCTGGTTCACAAAAGTGTTTAGGTTACCGGTACGAACTCTATCAAACACCATGTGATACTGAAACAGAACTTAAATCATCTGGGGGTTTCCCTGGAGGTAAAAGGCCTTTTAGGTAAAGTACTATCCAATAGGATATCTGGATACTAAAATGGAAACTATATATATTGTTTCAATATAAAATGTTGCATATTATAGGACCATCTTCTACACTGATATCATCTGTGGGAGGTCATTCTCCTAGGACACTACGAATAATTTTCTAATAATAATAGGATAAAACTTGTTTCTCTCAAGAAGTAGAACTGCTTTTCAGATACTTAAAATTACAAAACACCAAATTCTAGTGCAGTATTTCAGCTGATCCAAGTGATACATATCCCTACTGCCAAGTTGACAGAACTAGAAGCAGCAATTATAGAGCAAATAAAAGCATACTGTGTTTTGGGGGTTTTCCCCCTTTTCTTTTTACTCACTTCCTTAATAAAATCAGGGATCTCCTTTTTCTCTGAAAGGTGGTTTAAAGAGGAGCAGCATTCTACCTCCAAGACATATCCTTCACTATTGACGTCACCTTTTGAAGACCTAAAGAGGCAGACAGAAAAGAAGGATCAATCTCTGTTGTTACAACTGGATACCCAGATAACTCATTTATAAGCATTTCTCCTGGAGAGCTAAACTTCAGATAAAACTTTGGTTCCAAACCATTCCCCCCACGGAGCTCAGTACAGTTCTGACAAGTGGCAGCTACAGTATCTGACCCACATGCTAGGAGAGCAGATCACACCAGTGACCGCCGATGGTGGGATTCTTCAAGGGCTTCCAGACTTCTTTTCCTGTCCAAGAAACACTTTGGCAGCCTGGCATCTAGGGCCAACACCAAGGAGATGCACGGGTGATATAACTCAGGATATACAAAAGGAAGGTTCCAATGCAATGGTCTGACAGATGCCCTGCACCCTACAGGGCAGCCTGACACAAGACGCGTTTCAGACAGCAATTAAAAGAAACCCCTTCTCTTTACCTAGAATGATTCCAAGTCAACGTCTAAAATCAGGGGCTAATCAAAATAGCTTAACCTTCAGTCTTACCTTATGTTTTGCTTTTGAGAAATGTAAAGCTGTGCCTGAAGTCCCTTCTCTTTCAGAAGAGACTAACTCTTAAAATAATTCAAAGCAAATGGCATCTGCCATATGCATTTGCTGAACAAATGAGCATTGTGGAAATAAGGTATTGGTCAAAATATGCCAAGGGAATGTTTGGAAGTTATACTGAATGATCTTCAGAAACAGTCTGCAGGCAGTGCTACTGAAGGCAGTTTTTCATCTCCTCCAGACTCCTATGAAAGGACACCTGATCAATAGAGGATATCTAGACAATCATTCACTTTCTCAGTTTTTCAGAAGAACACATGGAAGAACATTAAAAATAAAAGCCAGCCTGTCATTCTTGGGATTAGTAACAAAGTTATCTAACACTTCCCAGAGAAGCAAATGATCTAGTTCCAATCCTGGCCAACAGTTGTTTGATGCCTGAGTGCCTAGAGGACAGGAAGAAAGGCACAGTAGCTTGAACTGGGAGCACTGAGGAAGCAGCAAAACAGCAAAGCAGGGGCTTGGCAGGCTTGCCATGCTTGCAAAAGCAAGCTTGCACAAAAGGCCTGTTCTGGGGACCGGGACTGTGTGACACGTAGAACACGCTTCAGCTACAGATGGTCCCAGGGGCTTTCCCGAGACATTTACAGTTCCCGGAGCCATGCGATGCGTAGGCTGCTGACTGCAAACTGGCAGTGTTTCCTAGGCAATACTGCAGACGTTTCCTATATTTGATCCTCCCACTTTCACACAGGCTATACTCTCACGCCATTTCTCTTATCTCACTTATACCTGAACAGGTGGTAGCAGACCGTGAATTGTTTGGTAACACTGAAGTCCTTTCCCTATTTGTTTTTCCCCTCTTTTCTAGGTTCTTCTTGTAACCTGTGGTTCCATTCTCTACTTCATTCTGGACAAAAATTTTAGCAAAGCATTGGTGTTCATGAAAATTCTCCAAAATAAAATCTTTATAAAATTTACACAAGTCATTATTGGGGGACTAACAGTATTCCAGCACTACTCCTCTGCAATGAGCACACATAAAATAATTTAAGCAGCAAAAACAACTTTGTCAAGAACATAAAAAATCATTTTGAGAGGGACAACACGTGTACTGCAGACAACCATTTCTGCTGTTCCGAAGTCCTAGATAAAAAAATATATTCTGTGCAGATTTTCTGCCACAGATGACCTCAAGAACATAAAAATAAATTTTAGAAAGCCTCTCTGCTAGTGTACTTACAACCAGACCTACTTTCTTTTTTCCGTCTGTATATGACTAACAGGAAAAATAGCCCTGATGTTATCTAGCCATGCTTCAGACAGAAATAATACGAACTAGGGCTCTCTAATGCTCAAGCATTCAATAAACCATCAAAACTGCCACTCCGTATTGCTAAGTTAAGTCCACACAACATCAAGTGGAGCAAATGCAGCTCACCAGTGCTTTGGCCATTGTATAACTTCAAACCAGAAGTGTGTTACCAGCAGCAGATAGCAAGGAAACAAGCCCCTTTTTAGACAACCAACCCCATTTTAAGGGGTCAACTGCAAAACTTTACAAATGCAAGGAACAAACATCTCCACTATTTCCCCTCTTGGATAGAAGCTCCCTTCCAGCCCAGCTGAGGAAGCCACTCCCATCCCAGAGACTGTAAAATACTACAGCTCAAATTCAAAGTTAAGATATCAAATCCCAGAAATTAAGTATGTGTCATGCTATTCCTGTGCCCACCCATTTGGCAAAGGCTGTTCATAACTCTGTCACTGCTGTGACCCACGTGAAAACTCACTATTCTAATTACTCGGAAAGAATGAGACAGACTGTATTTTAATGTTTAAAGACCCTGGTTACCTGAAAAAAAAAAATCCTTTTCAACCTATATCGGTAAAGTTTATAGACAGGTATAAGAAAGAGAGAAGCTGGCCTTGAACCAGCTCTTGCTACTCTTCTCCCCCTGAACAGCTCCCTGAGCTCTGATTTTGAGCAGTTTCTTGAGGAGCTGTTTCCAGCCTCTTTGAAAGGAGTAAGAGCTATCTGAGATACAGATTATACCCATAAAAATACAGTGATTATTACTACAGCTGCTTAAAATGTCCTATTTAACTCCTTTAAGAAGTACTTCCTTTGAAATACATTTGCTGCTTGGAAATATTTAATTGGAGACAATTAATTCCTTCTCTAACAGTTTGGGGGCTATCTCTGCACTAGGGCTCATGAAAGAAATGGCATCAAATGTGATTGCACTCTGTTAAGAACATTATTTTACAGAACACACTTAACAGAGTCTACTAAAGGCCATAAAATCCTTAGTTAAAATCTTCACATAGAAGGACTCTATATTTCCAATAAGTATTTTTCCATGCTCTCAAGTAACTTATGTCTGTATATGTTAAAAGCAAGTCTTTGTCTATACTGGCAGTTTTTACCTTTTTAGAAAAACTTTAAAAGCCTCTTATTCTGTCAAAAACAAACAAACAGAACAAGAGCCATAGCTTTTCATGTGAAAATAATAAATACCTGTGGCTGTCATAGACCACAAAAATAATTTTCTGAGCAAAGCTAGGTGGGCAAGGAATTATTTCCAGTCTCTATGCAATAAAAAGTGCATTTCATACATGTATCACAAAGTATTTCATAAATATCATAAAAGTCTCTCATTAAACTCTTTGAACATTATTAATACAGCCATAGAGATAGGTACAGGTAAATTCTATATTAAAAGAAATTAATATAGTTTTAGTTTTATTATTTTAATGGGACTATTTTTAGGATCACTTTCACTAGAAACTATGAAAGAGGACCCCCACAAAATGTACATCTATCAAGATCCCAGAAGCAAGAGAAAAATTCTGAAGAGCACAGTTCTGTGCACTTGCATTCCTCTGCTCTCTTCTGAAAAAGGACTGATGTCAGTCGTGAGAAATAACCCAATAATCCATACCCTGGAGTCTCTTACCGGTTTTATAGCACAGGATGTTACTAGGAGTCCAACATATAAAGTATTTTAAAATTAAAGCAATGGTTTTATGTAAAGCTGATTTTCACTTTCCCATCATAAAACATTTCTCAACAAAAAAGCAGAACAGAAAGACAAATGCTGAGATCAGTTTAGTAAAAAAAATGTGTAAGCTCCAGCATTTCTAAAGATCTTCCTTTTCTTCTGGATGCATAGTCAGCAAGTTCTTCCTTTTCTTCTCGTCCTAAGTTGGAAAATTGAATTTTCCTTCCTTCATTCCTGCAGACATTTGGGGGTTTTGTATTACCTTTATTCCTCTGATTAAAAAAAAATCACTGGGTTAATTAAAAAAGGTCCAGTCCTGAAAGATACACCTGGACACACTAATGCTGTACCCTTCTTGGAAGCTGGGATGAACTGGAGAAGCTGCTACATCCTGACTCACTACAACACCCTGTACTCGCTGTATTGTATTTTGGGATACCAGAGAGGGAGCACAAGGGGCAGTGTGAACAACACTAGCGCTTTCCCTGCAGCGAGGAAGGGCAGTCTCCTGCCTCCTACCCCAGGAGAGGACAACCACTAGTTGGTCCTGGAGACTGACAGAAAACTTCATTGCAACTTAAACACTCTGGGCTTTCACTTGTTTTTCTCCGTTCTATACTGTTTGTTCATCATTAACAATTTTACTGAGGAAGGGTTCTCCTGCCACTGTAGGTACCCTCAGTGCTCACCATGGACAACCTTAATCATAGGATGGCAAAGAGTTGAGGTGGAATTTCAGTCCACCTGATGGTGAGCAGAGGGACAGCATGTGCAGGCTTGGTGGGGTAGGGGTAGAAGGTACCCTCAAATTTTACCAATATGGAAAGGGCTCAGGACCACAGACTTCCAAAAAGTGTCATCCTGAATCCTAAACAGGGCTTCTAGTGCCACTAAACAAGAAGATTATACGTAGAATAAAAATAAGATTTTAACTTATAAATGGAAGTTCACTGGCCAGAAATATGTTACAATGGTTGTTTCACTAGGCTGTCATTTCCTGCACAGCTGTTTGCTGTTAAGCACTGTTTCATGGTAGAAAAACCATAACCAGCTGTGGAGAACCAGTAACTTACACAGTAACTATTAAAGCTGACAACTTGGTGTCTGTTACAAACCGGATTTCCAATCCTTTTCAGATACAAGAAGCCAACATTTGGTCCTAGTCTTCCTCAAGTTCCCTATGCCCATGAGCTCAGCAAGCCAAAACACACTTAGAAACTGCACAGACACTCTAAAATTACTATTTCATTAAGATGATGCTAAGAATGCAAGCGCAGTTTTGAGATTTTCCACTACACAGGAAAAGCTCTACCATTCAAATAGAACTGTACATTCACAAC
>WAAG01028878.1:0-13671 GCA_013390105.1 Tichodroma muraria | reverse complement strand
GTTTTGTCCTTATCAACAATCCTGACATTATACTGATGAGATAAAAATATGAAAGGGGAGATACTCCAAGCTTAAACTCAGAAAAAGAGTTTTTTTGCCCCCTTAAGCTATTTTGTCCTTCCTACCCTGCAAAGCATAAGCAAGCACTAGAAGAGAAAAAATTAATCAACAGCAAACCAAATTATATAAAGGGAGACATTATTTTTCACCTATCCTTTTTAGAAGGGTAATTGAAAGAGACAGAAGTCAACTAAATTTAGTACACTAAAACAATGTACAGTACTGTGAGTACTTCAACCTAATGGATCAAATATAGTTCTTTAAACCCTTCCCATTGCAAATACAAGGAGAGAGGATTAAAAGAGGCTTTATTTTCAGAGTTGTTAGCCAGTTAATAGTAAAATAGTTTCCAAAGATAAAAAGATGTCCTTAATGCCTTATACTGTGTGGATTTAGGTTGGAATATTTTTGTTCTGCAAATTTTCCATCACCAGAATCTCTTTCCGTCCTTGTTCATGCATTTAAAATCCACATTCAGACCTATCAAGTCTTAGAGAATGAGACTCATTTAGGTCATTCCCATCTTGCACGTCTCTATGGATGGGCTTGATATCAGTCAGAGAATAGATTCACATTTCAACTAAGCCAATCCAGTGGGCACCTGGGGTCAGTATCACAATCCCATTGTCTTTTGCTGCTCCCTGGTTAAGTGTTCCTGCCCCCTTTTGAGCTAATATTGTTGCCCATTGCAGTGAGCTACCTAAACCTGCTGGGTGTACAACCCTTTGTTAAAATAGGGCTTGGGACTTTCCTTCATTTGTTTTCTGAAGTAAAGTTTAAAGCCCCTTTTTAACTAAGAAATAACTTTATTTCCCTGGCTCATCATACTTTAATATCATCCATTACTGGCTGGATGTAAATCATTCAGGTACTGGCCAAAAGTAGTTGTTGAACAGCTCTAAATACCTGCATTGTCCCAAGAGTTCCACATGTGAACTGAGAAATTCCCTTCTAACTTCAACAGTGGAGAATTAACCAAGTATCTGATCAAGCTGCATCATTATATATGCTTATATATATATTATATATCATTATATGCTCATCACTGATATTTTCTTATTGAGAATAAGAGCTAGATATTCTTATTGAATATATATATCATGCATTAAGTCGCATTAAGTCACGTGAAAGTCTGTGAAAAACAAACTTTAGGAGCCCCAAAGAAGAAATGAAAAACCTACAATTACCTCCATTTTCCAACACTGCTTCTAGTAGTGGAGCCTTAGGCATCACCAGGCATTGTCACTCAGCCTGGTGCCTGTGTCACATTTTGCTGTCTCCTTGTCACCAATCTAGGAGGTCACAGGTTTAATTCTAGAATGTCCATTTCAAGTTATTAACTTTGTAATCAGAATAAGTGTTGGTTTGGAATGTGATGAAGTGGTTTAGAGTAATTTCCAGGGCTGTCAAGATGCACATGCTAGCCCTGTGACTGCAAGAGACATGCAGTGGAAGCTGAATGATTGGCGGGGACAAGTTGGAACCAGATGCTGCTAGGCTATCCTATTGCTATGCATTATCATAAAGCCATGCATATACAATAGGTGGATTTGCTTTTTCACGAAATGGATTACCAGTAAGTCTATGAGGTGGTCATGACATTATATTTCATCGTAACATTGAGTGGAAACAAAACACACATCCTTTCTCACAAAAGCAGTGGCCCCCAGAAAGTCTCTTTGTGTTAGAAGGATAATGAGAGCCTTCAGAATTTTAGGCACTCACCTGAAATGTGCATGTCTGAAGCTTTGTGTGGTGCAATTATAAAGGGAAGGCATTCTTCCCAGTAGTATATTACCTGTTTGAGAGAAAGAGAAATTATAAAGAACGTGGAGTGTAAAATGAGTCTTGATATTTTAAATAGTATTGACTAGGGCCTCTAAAGAATTCCGTGGGCTGCTTGATAAAGCAGAAAGAGACAATAGAGTATTTTCTACATGCTGGCTTTGCAGAAACATGTTCTATATTTGATTGTTTCATTGAGTGTAGCAACAGAGTATGCAAAGCATTTGGGATCAATAATGTCTTTGTACATCTTTCTTCCAAAGATGCTAGGTTATTTTACAAGAACTGAGCATCAGGAGGAGAAACTCTAGGAATTAGGTACCCTCTTCCCTTTAAAGGGAAACAGGGGACCAGGAGCACAGTTCAGCTTGCTCAGCATTACACACTAAAGTACTAAATGGCATATAAAATTCCTGGACAGTACATGTCACTTCATCTCCTGGTCCTTCATACAAGCCCTGAAAAGTGCTTGTTCTTGATTAATTGTCAAGCTAAATTATTTAGGTCCAATGTTAATGTCCTGTGGAGGCCTTGTGAAGTAAACCAACCTCAATCTATTCAGTCAAATTCAAGGAACTATCTATGTGCAGTGGAAACTATGCACGTTCTCTAAACTCCTTTATAAGTCACAAATGGTGATTAGTGTATGTTCTGGATTATTTGTCTTGTCCATTTGCTTTTGAATATGAGGGGTAGCACTGAACTAATCATCTGGCCAGTTCTGGGCTGGGAATGACATTAATTACCTTAAGATGGCAAATGTATGTGCTGCACCAACCAAGCACTCGTGTGGCTGCCAGTTTCCCAAAGCCCTTTAGGAGTTAAAATATAATTACCTGTGTGGACATGAGATGGTTGACTGAATAGGTTATATCATCAACATAATTATAATGCTAGTACTCTGTAGGTGTTATGGAGGGCAGAAGTTAGCACATTTCTGCCTTTTTATCTGAGGGAAACTTCCTAATGCTTCCAGCAGGGAAGTCAACATGCTGCTGTGTTCAGTGCCTGTCTCTGTTGTTGAGACTGGAGTAGTTTTCAAGCCTTTCTCACCTCTCCTTAAGAAATGGCAAAACTCATAGCCTTCTTCTGAGAAGTTCTTTGCATTTTATAAACAAAGAATCCTATGCAAAAACAAATTCTGATTGCTTAATTATTTGCAACATCTTGTGTGAACTTTCCCCACTACTTTCCTGAAACCTTCCACTTCATACAAGTGGGCATATGAAACAGGCATAACTTTCTTTGCATTTTAAAGATCTGATCTTTTCAAAATGGTAGATACTATTTTTATAGGAAGCTTCTAATACATCATAAATAAAAGAACAGGTATATTTACCTTTTGAAATAATTATTTACAATTTCCGTTTTTCTAGTAATTCCACGATTTCAATAAGTTATTAGTTTGTAGGAAGAATTATTTATATAATATATATTCATAGAGGGCATTTTCTGAGAAAGGGAAATAACAGAGCACAACCTAGTGTATTAAAGCAGTAAAAGTCTTCCACTGTTTTTACAAGCTTGGCTTAAATGTAAGCTGTTTTGTAATGCTAGTAAAAATAGCTGTGCTTCACTTTCAGAAGATAATGGGAGGAGACAAAAATGATGCCTCCATCTTCTGAAATTTTGAGGGAGAAATTAGTTTGTCAGGAGATGGTTTGAAACAGATGCTCAGTTATTTTAAGGAATGCACATGACAGAGTCCAGCATTCCTAGATCCATTATTGTTGAATACAGCCTCTCCAAGATGACATTCCACGCTTTTTTTGTATTGACTGTAATTAGGTCATTACAGAAATGTGTTCTGTCTACCTCTTCTCAGTGCTTGCTATGGCAGCCTAGAAGGAAGTTGACACTTCACAATACCTTGCGTTTTAGTAGGTTTGTATGAAAAATCTCCACTGCTGGTTGGGTTGTCTGCTGGAAGCCAGCTGTGGCCTACCATCAGAAGCTATGTAACAGGTTTCAAGAGCAAGTCATAGCGGGGTGGTAAAACCAGTAGAGCCACATATTACTGTGTGTAGTAGCCCATAGAAAGGGGCAATCATGCAAGTTGAGAATAATTTTTTTCAGAAATAGACTTCGAAGATCCAGCTGCCAGGTACTCACAGACTGGGCTGTATCCCTGCTTGTGGTTTTGCTCAAGGATAGAGCAAAGCTGGGAGCAGGAGGACTCATGAGGAAGTTTGGGGGTGGGATGTGGGACAAAAGACTGAAACTAAGGATAAATTCTGCATCCAAAGGTAGCAGTGGAGTTCCTGATACTCTGTTCTCCAGCTTCTCAGTGAGGTTTGCCACAATTCATGCACAGCAAGGCCAGAGTTAAGTCATGCAAGGGGCCCTCCTGCCTGGCAGAGGAAGACCATGGCCAGGCACACAAGGCATGCTGGAAGTTGGAGGGTGGGCCAAGCCTGCAGCTCAGGTTTATCATCATGTGCAAGGCAGTGTGGGCTGCAGAAAGGCCAGGGGGTTGTGAGACCTGGGGTGGCACTGAAGGATGACAACCTGTGTGTCCAGTCAGAGAGCTGTGGGGCTCTGCAGGTCCCCAGGAGGAGTGCACTTCTTGGGATATGGTGATTTAAATGATTACAGTGAAGCTCAGTCAGGAATTTGTGGTTGGAGGAAAACTTTGTTTTTAATACACAGAAGAAATCCTCTTCATGTGGGATACAGCTTCTACTTACCCGCACCTGCAAGTCCATAAAGACACCTGAAACTTCCCTGCTCACGCTCCATAAACACATACTAGACCTACACCACAGCTCTGGCTGACAGACTGCCAAAGCTTTTAAAACTTTATAAAGTTATAAACATATATAAACTATATAAGTACACTGGAAACAATACAGATTCAAGAAGCATCTGAGAAGACACATGGTAAACACAATGTCAGTATGTTTTATATAACATGAAAGCTACTGGTTTGGTTCAGAACTTCAGGACTCTGACCATAATGGATTTGGAAAGCTGGCTGGTGTGGCTTAAGGCAGACCTATTTTGTGCTGGAGAAGTGATTTCCCAGGGATTTGAGGGAGAAGTAGTATTCCCCTTTAGCTAAAAGTGTCTCTATGCCTCTTGACTGCCTTATGGAGCCAGCTACACGAAGTGCACAAAATATGCAGTTGTCATCCAGGGTACAGCTGGATCTGAGCAGAGTCAATGGATTGTCATTTCCTCCTGCCATGCTAAATCTCTTCAAATTACAAATTCTTTTTCCTTATAATTTCATGTTCTGCAGCTGCTTGTAAACCTGTGAGCTGTACTCAGTTCAAGCTGCCTTCTCCACAAAGAGGAGTGACAAAAATGTAGCTGTGGGCTTTTGTCCACATAAACACACTTCATCCATGGGTGCCTCTGTTGTTATTGAACTACTTGCTGGCCTTTGAGCCTTCTGTGCCCCATTTCAGAAAAGTGGTGTGTTTATTTAAAAAAATCTTCACACATATTCAGGTTTTACAGACAGGACTTACAGCCACTTACAGCCACAGCTGTTTTCAGCCACTCTGTGGCAACAAAGAATTAAGTAGGTAGAAAGGGGACTCGAAACTGTTCTCAAAAGAAAAACATTCTTCAAGGAAGGGTGTTTGTTCCATCTCTGTTCCATCAGAAGGAAGGCTCAGTGCTGGGCTTGCCCAGGCCTGGGGTCGGGCTGCAATCCCTCTAGATGTCGCCACAGGAGACTCTCACAGCCCTATACTTGTAATTATTTGAAAGTTTGTTTTTAAAAGAATATTTATGCTCTCAGTTAGACTTCTCAGCTTCTTGCTTCTCTGTTGCATTTCCTCTGAATGAGTTAACACGAGAATGTGTTAACAGGAGACTGATGAGAAAAAGGGACCTGAAGGCAGGGAAGGGCTGTGGTCCATTATGCGGTGTGGGCTGAGTACGGGCCCTGCCAGCTGGATCAGTCATCTGGGAATACAGTTTCAGAGGCCCCGAGCCTTAAGGAGTAACCGGGGGCTCATCACCCCCGCCCTGCTGTTGCCCTTTCGGTGGGGCCGGGGCGCTGAAGCGCCTGAGGGCCGCGGGCTCAGCGGTGAGCGGGCTGAGCGAGTGCCATGGGAGGGCAGCATTGCCCAGACACACAGCCCGGCGCCTTTCAGCCTGGTCCGGCACACATCCGTGGAAGGGCTTCTCCCCTGAGAACCCCTGCACGCCCCCGCTCATGGGACCTGCTGCCCCGGCCACCGGCCCGGGACACTGCAGGAACCGGGGGGAACCGCTGGGCCCACGGTCAGCCTTGGCTGCTCACCTGTCCCTCGGCAAACTCTGCTGTTCTTGAGCTAGTTTGGTGAGCTTTTCCCTTTTGTCTTCAAGTGTCTTCAAAAGATAATTACATGGAGCTGGGGCCATTTGCTCAAGTTACTTTTAATTCCCGTGGTGGTTGTAATGAAGTGTGTGCTGCACATCCATTTTACTAAAGTAGTGTATAAGGACACACTTGACTTGCTTTTCCTCTGCAGTTGAGAAAGGACAGATCGTTAAGAAAACAGAGAAAACAGGACTGCTACGTTATTGGAGCCTTCAAACAGATACCCCGGCCTGACTCCTTTGGAAGAGATGCAGACTGACTCTGAGACATGCTTTGGTAAAGGGCTTTAAAATGCCCTTTAAAATCGCCCCCCAGGTGCTGCTCCCAGCATCATTGCAAGTTTTATCTCAAAGCAGATAAGCTTGCTAGTGAATGGAAGAAGTGTTCATTAGAGGAAACAAGAGAGAAACACCCTGCACCAGTGAACAAAACCATTTCTGAAGATTTCCACTTTGTATTAATGCTGACAGGTGCTCTTCCCACATGGTTCAGTTGGGGGTTGGAGATTTGTGTGTTTAGGTGCTGGCTGGTCTGCCTCATGCTGAGTGCCCAAGGTGCTGTCAGAGGACAGATATTTTCACATTCAAATCCTCCTTTCCCATTTCTTGACTTCACAGAAGTTGCAGCACATACGCAGATGCGTATTCATTTATTATTTCCTGAAAAATTGTCTCCTTGGGGCTGCTCTCCATAGAAGCACTATCCTGTAGTCTCTTACAGAGGAACTGATGACAGGGATTTAAATCAAGCCCTTCCTGTATGTCAAAAGAGTACATAACTCCCCAGCCAGAGTGCATTTTGAAGCTGAGATTACATTGGAGCTTTCAAACTAGATATATTTTATATAAAGTAATTGCACAGTCTTGTGTTTAAGATGCACACTCAAGTTTCTGTCTTTGATCTAAGAAATGCTTATTTCCCAAAGTGAAACAGTGTCAATAGGAAATATTCATACTTCAAATATTGCTTCAGGGATGGGGTGCTGTCCTGGGAGACTGAAAATAGGGCTGTTCTGTTCCAAGTGATCTCCCTAAACATTGAAATTTGTGAATAAAAGTCAGAGGTGATAAAAGGGAAAGTTGACATCAGCAGCTTTGAAATTATTTAGATTTGCATTTTCTCTTAAAAAAATTACAAGCTTCACAAATAATTCTTTTCAATCCAAACAAAATACAAGGGTTTTATCTTTGTCACAGAAAACACAGAAATATTTTTGGTAGGGATCAATTTTATTTTCTTCTTTTATTTTAGTGAATAATATTCTTAAATATACTTGTAGGGGTCTATGCAGAGATTCATTGATCAGAAACCTGTTCATACTTTTGCAATGCTTTGATCACTGCACTTGGCATTGTCTGTCAAAGCTTTGATGAACATGACAAGATAATGATGAATTTTTGTCCATGGTGAATAACCCAACATCCTTTGCTAGTACAAAAGGGATTATATTGTTTTTCTCATATCTACAGATGGATACAGATACCAGGGAAAGAATAGAGTTAAATTCCTAACTCTTGTTAATAATTTGCCTTTGTTTTATCCTGCCATCCTTTATTTCTTCCACCAAGTTTCCTAATGTCAGGACATACTGGCGTGAAAGTATTAGTTTAGAGGTAACTGGGACTGAAGCTCTTGCTTCTAGGATCAGGGACATCACTTTAACATGAAAGTGTCCCACTACTGATAAGGTTTTTTTCACTGTTCTGCAATTCAAAGGAACTTTGGAGTCCACCGATGTAAAGGACCAATGTAAACTCTGAATGACCACTTAAAATAAACCTATTTACTCTTTATTATTTTGTAGCTGAATATGGTAGCTACTTCAGAGTTGTGAAAAGAGAAGACATCCTTAGTTGTCTGTGCAGAGCATTTGCAGACTAAGGAGTCAGCAAGCACTGGTAGTATATTTATAATCATGCAGTGCTTTGCTACATTTTCACAGTAAGGAGAATATGTTCTCCTGTAGGAATTACTGAGTTCAATCCTTTGCCCTATGTTAAGCAAACAGTAGCTCAGATTTTAGGGGACCTTCATCCCTTAAAGACTGTTAGCTAAATCTACCACTCTGAGTTAAAAAAATTCCATTGTTGTATTAAAGCATTGGAGTGTTTCACAAAAAGAAAAAGAACAACCCCCAAAAAAACCCCAGCACCTTTTGAACTCTAGATTATAATGAAGAGATCATATAATTAGTTAATTTTGCAGTGAGAGTAAAACATATTCTTTAAACTCCCCAAGGCAGGTTTTCCAGTGGTGAGGCCTCAGGAGGAATAGTAAGCAGATAATGATTCCTGTGATGTTTAGGCTTGTGGTTTGCTGCTTTGCAATGTCACACATAAATTGGTGGACAAAAATGTTTATTTTCTATTAGGTGTTACTAATGAAGCATCCATACTTCTTTAAGAACTTAAAGTGAACTCCAATCCTGCGTTGTTATTTTCAGGGGTAAGTGCTGATTTCTTCTCAGCATTCCCCTATGGCAGCCTTAAATGCCTCTATTTTGCTATGATTCAAGATTGGTATCAGTCTATTTTCTTTCCTTTCTCACTGCATCTCTTGAATTATATATATAATAACTTGAACTGAGCTTTTGGTGGGCTCACCCCATGCTTCCCTTAGTATCACATTTAAGGCGTCCAGATGGGGTGACAGAATGGAATAAGACACCAGCCCTCCATCTGTTAAAAAATAAGAAGAAAGAAAAAAAAAAAATTAAATACAAGGTTTTATTGTTCTTTAAATAAGAACAGATACAGTCTGTATGTCAAGGCCAAACTATATGCTATTAAATCTATGCTTTGAAGTCTTCTATTGGGCTGACCAAGGACAGATGGTAAACTGTTATCAGTTGATATGGGATTAGGTCAAGTCGAAGTTCAAGATTGAGGGTAACAGTGAGAGTCTCAGTTCAGTTGTGAAATCTATTAGTTTATTTAAAAAATACCACATAGTCATCATCTTTGCTACTGTTCTTCTAGTTTAAAAATTGGGACATTTATTTACCCAAGGATGTCCACACTCTTTAGAAGTTTAATATGGCAAATGTATCCGTTGTAACTTAGAAGATGAATAACAATAAAATCTTTATTCTTTTGGAGGAGAAAAGAGTACAGATTTAAGTTGTACCAGCCTAAAATATATTACAATTCTTTTTAATTTTTTATTTTATTTTTACCTGGCTCATATATTTGCATAATTTGCCTTTGTGTTTCTGTTTTCTTTGCATATGCATCAACCCCAAAATATTCTCATTGGAGAAACTGATTACTAGTATCAGATGTAGGGAAGCCTTTAGCAGCATTTAATTTCTTACACTTTATTTTCACACCCAAATAATGAATGAAGACTATTGACCGTGAAGCTGAAATGCTGCATACATGTCAGTCTGTCTATTCTTCAAATTTGGCAGAGGAAATGAACCTGCCTTAAAAACAATCTAACCAAACATGTTTAGAAACAGCTTTTGCAGAACTGGCTGATGTTTGCCATATGACACATGCAATGGACATTAGACATACTTTGGAAGCAAGCAAAGCAGTTAAGTGTATGCCAGTGAACAAGATGAGACAAAATGAACTTTCAAGATCTGGTCATAATCTTACACAATAATTCTGTGTCAACCTCATGGTTTAATAATTTGCATGGTTTATGTAAGTTAAGGACTGATGGGATGAGCCTTTGCTAGCAAAACTAGAGCTAAAAATGCTCAAAATAACTTCCTAAAGAATAACTCTTCTTTATAGCTCTATTTTTTTTTCTTCCCCATAAATCCTTTAGAAAATCAGTGAAAAGAACACTCTTCTCTGTAAGGTGTGTTCAGGGAGAAAAGAGGAGCAGTAGTCACGAACCCTGATAGTGCAAAGTTCTCTACAGTCACAGGAGGAAAGGCTGTTGTTGCAGCATTGGAATTATTTTTCAGGTATATAAACCACGAAATTAATTCAATCTAAGGTTTTCCTAATGCTGTTCAGTATATTATGGGTGCACATTGACTTCTCCATATGACATTTGTTCTATTATGTACTCATTACATATGTTAATGTGTCATGTGAATAAGTAAATATTGCCAGAAAAACAGGACTTTTGAAATTGTGACACTTTGTGCTTCATAACTTGACATTCAACAGCTCTTCTTAATTTTTACAGTTGGGATGATGTGTAGCTGACTGTAGCGTTATACTGTGTTAGTAACACATCCAAACTAAAAAAAGAGACAACCCTAGAAGAATTTCTGGTTCACTCTCAGCTCAAAGAGGTTTCTGTCTGAAGGCTCAGGACTCAATTCCCATTTAAACAAAATTTTAAGCTTGGCTGGAGGTGGTGGGAAAATCACTTCATACCGTTTTTCCTGTTCAGGGCTTAGCCTGGCTGAAACTACTGTTGTAATGATCTGCGGGCTTCCTCCTGTCTGTCACAAGGAATGCTGTAGCTCCCTGACTACTGCTGAACCTCAGGGCTCAAATGTGGCTCTGTCTGGCCTGCAGCACTCTTTGCTCTGCTCCTTTCTCCCCTTACTGCCTGCTTTTCTGGGCTGAGCTAGCAACCCCTGGGCAGAGTGACGGGCAAGTTCTGGCAGCAGTGGATGGACAAGGCATAGCACAGCCCTACAGGCCTCCTTCTTTAGAAATCCACAATATTCTGCACTGTAGTAGTACATAAATTTTATAGCTTCAAGCTCCAGCTATCAGAGTGGTAAATCTGGAAAAATCGTCTATGCAGACTGAACTTTTCCTTACCCACCCTCCCAGGTAGCTGTATCTGATTCAGGGAACGGGATGGAATGAATGCAGAAAATAGCCATTAGATATTTGTTGAGCATTTCTGTGAGCCTTTTCTCACATCAATGTAAGCTTTACACAATTGCCATAGACTACAAAAGTGGAAAACGATAATGCCAGGTGGAAAGAGTCTAGGATCTTCTTTCCAGACATGTTTTAAAGTCACTCGGAGTAGAAAAACATTTTCATTTCAGAATATTATTTTTTTCCACTTTCTTTTTGATTAGCCATTTATAGTGCTTACCTTAACTAAGACCCATGTCTGTACTTGTTACTTGAACAGGAAAAAGCTTTCATTATACTTGGCAACATAAAGGAATGTAAATAATCAAAACCAAACTTAATTTGTTCAGTATATTTTGGTATCCAAATGTGTTCAAAATATGATAATCTATACACAGTTTAAGGTCCTACATGTAGGTTCTTGCTGTAATATCATTTTCCATTTTTCCCTATGTTTTCTTCTCTGCTCATTCTTTTGAGAAGGGATTCACACCTTCATTGGTTTCAAAATTCCCTGGCTACTGCAGCTTCATTTATTTGAGTCCTTTTAGCCCCCCAAGGCTTTGGTTCATATTCTTGGGTTTTTTGAGGTGAATAGTGAGCAGACTGGACCTCTAGAAGCACTTGGCCTCCCACATCTAGTGTTAATGTTTCTCTCTGAGGATCTACCAGGTCCTACATTCCTGAAGCTGGAAAGTTCTCGGGAGATCCTTGCCTTCACTTCTGAACCCAAGCTGACCAGCCCCCAGATCTGCATATAAACCTATTCAGGCATGTTTCCTATATCCATTCTGCCTACAACATTTCCCTTGGACATTAATGTGTCTTCTCAAGGGACCTGGACAATTCTCAGAGCCTGATGTGCTTCCTGTGATGAAGAGGAAGATATTGCCCCTGTAGGGAGAGAGGTGTGCAGGTCAGAAAGGTGTAACACCCTAACACTTGTGAGTGTCTTTGGACATGTCCCCACACTGTTGTACTCAACATGGACTGCTCCTTGTGTGTTTGTTCTGGGATGGCCTCATGCAAACAACAATGTCAATATATTAAAGCAGATTAGAGTTCATGGGTGCAAATTGAAAATTAGGCTCGTTTTTGTAATTTTTCTTCATAAATAGCAGCAGCAGTTGCATTATTTTGTAGAGGGCTAGGATACAGTAAGTATAAATGGTACACTTTAAAAAATAAAAAAAATCTGTTCTGCAATATCCAGGGGCCATGGCTGTCAAGGGCCAACACAGCCATCAAGAAAGTCTAAAATTAAAACAGACAAGTTGCCAATGCATAAAACTGCCATCATCATGTTCACTTCCCAGTTTGTTTCAATGACCATTCCATCTGTGAAACATATTTCTGTGGGACAGTTAAGGGTTGCAAGCATAAACCAGCCCATTCCAGAGAATGCTACAACCCAGGTGTCGCTCTTGTTTGAAAAATGCCTGGGTGGCCCCACTGCCAAGGATATAACCACAGATAACACAGTCCAGAAATCCCTTTCCAAAGCAGCGAGTAATTGAAATTTATGTACTTGCATAACTCATTTATTGCCATGA
This sequence comes from Tichodroma muraria, assembly GCA_013390105.1. NCBI lineage: Eukaryota > Metazoa > Chordata > Aves > Passeriformes > Sittidae > Tichodroma > Tichodroma muraria. Next base: position 1,177 of record WAAG01028878.1, on the reverse strand, counting down.
GAGCAACGAATCCAAGGTTGTCAGCTCCATCCACAGGGGCTGTTCCCTGATCCAAGGGCCCTGTGACTTTATTGTTTGAATGGAAGAGCTGAGGCTGGTGACTGGCACTGCTGTTTAAAGGCTGGAATGTATAGCTGGGGATATGCTGGATGAGAGGTAGAGGAACAAACTGCTCTCCTTGGCAGGAAGAAAAATACCTCAGCAGGAGTGATTTAAGTGGGTAGGGGTTTGAATCCAAGGCCTGAGGCCAATCTGATAGGCTCTGATTTCTCAAATGGAAAGTTTCTGATTTGCCTCATTCCCAGCAATGTGGTAGCACCCACAGATTCTTTTCTATTTCAAATCAGAATTTAAGGGCTTTCAAGGTCGATTCTGTTTTTATGCATTATTGTGACTGAGATTTGGGAAGCAAGTTCGGGATACCCAGAAGAATACCATGCTGGAAAGATTCCTTACATCTGGGAGATTTGTTTTCTGTCTTGTTGCTGTCATGGATTGAACTGAGGTCATAACTACCCTAGAACTTCTGAAGAGGCATATCTGGTAGCAAAATGAAAAGAGTTTTTTCCTGTGAAAGGTCTGTGAAGCTCTTAAGTGACTGATGCTATAGAAATACTAGGTATTACTGTGACTAATTAAATGATTTGACACAAAGATTTGTTTTAACAAGCCTGTGCTCTCGTGTGAGGCATCCAAGCAGGGACACAATCTCAGCATCTGGACACCAGGGCTAACTTTGTTTTCTCTCTTCCAAAGCAGTCACCTGTTCTTCCATTTTACTGTCTGTCATGATAGCTTTTCCTTTCTTTCTGAGAGATGGAGTTCTGTTTAGAATAAGATGCTCCTAACATTGCATAGATCGGACAAAAAGCACAACATGCTATCACCAACTTGCTTACTTCAGTGGTAAAATCTGAGACTAATATTTCAGTTTTGTAAATATTGAGACATTTTACAGGTATCCACAAAGTGCTGGTGTCTCTTCATTTTTTAACACGAAATGAGACAACACAGTTTTTTTAGGGGAGAATGGCATGAGACTTTGGTTTTCACATTTAGACAAAAATTAGATTTTTTTTCTTCTTGAGTGGGAGAAAATCACTGACTGCTATTGTTTATGGTGACAAACTTCTCATACATTGAAATTAATACCAAGAGGTTTTGAAGTCTCAATTGG
>WAAG01028877.1:0-25860 GCA_013390105.1 Tichodroma muraria | reverse complement strand
TATTAAGCTGCCTGTTGCAGTTCTTTTTCTTGAACTCTACTTTTATGTCCAAGTATGAAAACCTGTTTCATTTTTGATAGCTCAAATGACTCAATCTTAATGAACAACATTTTTTATAGTATTTCCCTTACAATTCCAAGTTACACCATTAGCTTGTTGATATTCCCTAGCAATCTTTGGCCAGCAGAATTTTCTATATTTATTTTGTCTGCAAGAAAAAATAAGAACCCAGTTATTGACAAAAAAATATTTTTTTCTAAATGAGTTTTAAAAATTACTCAAATTATTTCTTTGGTGTTAAGTGTTGGCTTTTTGTTTGTTTGCTTTTTTTCAAAAAAAGAAGAAATTGGGATTGCTCAGAAACTCCCAGTTTCAGCTCTCCAGAGCCACTGCAGCAGGGATCAAAAGTCATTGCTATCAGCAGGAATTTGACAGGCTTGTTGCTAAATTTGCAGAAAAATTTTAGGAGGCGGCTGTAGAAGTTGTGAAGTTTCCTTAATCTAAGATTTGTGATATAAATCATGTTAAGGCATTTGAGGCAAACTGCATGTGTCATATAAACATAATTTGGTTTAAAAGCCTTAAAATGAGTGTCCTGAAAGATGCTCTGGTAAGTTGTGCTTTAGTCTTTAATGAAAACCTAATTTTGAATATTTCTGTGCTGGTGCTATTTCAGTACAAAAGCCATGGAGTTTTGCCTTAAGTTAAAAATTACTAAAAATGGACTCATTTGCCTATTTGCTCTACTTATATTTTCTTTTGATCCCTATAGGCTTTTCTTGTGCAGCACTTTCTTTTGCTGCACTTGGTTTTATCTGATTGAGATATGGGGTCAAGTTCTGATACTACAAATCCAGAAATAGTACTAAAGCCCAAGCTAATTTTATTCTGTGGATACTCAGATAACTTAGTAAACTTGCAACCTGAAAGTGCTTCTCAATTAAAGGTCAGTGGGATTTCAACTGGTAGACGTGCTGGTTGAATCAAAACTGAATGGATGGTGGATAAATTTGCAATATGTTACTCTGAGACATACAGCTGCATCTTGGAAAAGCAGATGTTTTCAGAATCAGACATATTTTATTTATTGGATTAGAAATTAAATCAGGGCTGAAGTCTGGATTTGTATTCCTACATGGCAATGGAAATCTCCCATGATGCTGTAAAATTTTCTGTGTAAAATCATGGAAACTGCATGTGAATGCAGCCTGGTTGTGCAGTGAAGCAGGATTGAATCTAGTATTTGGGAATGCTTTTCAAAACCTGGGGAGGTTTTGAAGAAAGCTCACTTTGACATGTTAGCCTGTCTTTGTTAAAACTTCCCAAGAGGATGTAATCAGGAATAGTCTGTTAGGTCAAGATGGTTTTCCCTCTCCTGAACATGCTTTGGATAAGTTTCACTTTTTATTAGCTAATAGAATTTAAATGAGGACTCGAAGTTCACTGTAAAAGATCTGTAATTCGTACAAAGAAAAATTCCCAAGAAGACGCAGAGGTTCAGTCAAAAGTTTCCAGAGAACCTCAATGCTGCTAATTTTCAGTGCTGGAAAGAAAAAACAGTGTTTTGGCAACTGAATTATTATTTGGTCTTTCCTGAAACTACAATGTCTGTGCTTCATATGAATGACTGGGAGCTCTTGCTACCACTGTACCAACTTTTGTGTGCTCAAATCTCACCTTAATATTCTGTGGTAATTTTCATTCTTCATGTTCTTCACAAGTTTTGTCCGAGGTGATTCTTGGCTCACAGCACCAAAGTCCTGAATTGTGTTGTACACCACTTGTTTTGTTTACTTTTTGGGTGCTTGTCACATTCTCCCAAACCAATATGTTGTAGATTCTGTTTCTCAAATGTCACTGTATAATACAGTGAATTACCTCATCAATTAGTGACTAATTATAACATGTAATTTGGTACATGCATTCAGGTAGAAAAGAGTGTGTCTAAAAATATTACTTCCTTTCCTGAATGCTGTGCTGAACTAATTGTGCCTTGTGAGCCTCATGTTTAATGGGAAATGATTTGTGAAAGGGCCGTGCTCCTTTTGTCAGATTAGCGGTTCCCATGGAGGGGGGTGTGCACACATTCAAGTGGTGACGATTTGTAATTTCATATTGATCTTTTCACCATCGGGGACTCTAAATCTTACAGTTATAATGCAAAATTGATGGCTTTGAACATTAGGCTGTCAGATACAAATGTTTCAAATATTGCCCTTGCCTCAATCACACCCAGAACATTTGTCCAGGAAGTTTTGAAATTGCAAGATTTTTCTTCTGTTAAAATGCTTGTACAGTTCCACAGAAGTAAAAACTACCAAAGTAGTGAAACAAAGAGATACCTTTTGGATTTCTTTGAAGCTTATTGTCACTATTAGTCTTAAAGCACATTGGTGAATAATATAGTTGATATGAAACTTGTGCAAGCTGAAATCTTCCATATTTTTTTATTCAGTTACATAGTGCCCTGTCATATATCAATAACTTTTGAGAATGAGAATCCCACTGATAAAAATTAGAATTATTTGTAGATTTGGACAGCAGAACTAATACTGCATTGGCAGCACTCTGCATCTCTTCCCAGATTCTGAAAGCAGCAGTTTAAAATGTGCCATCTGTAATCACCAACTGCTTGAAAAGAGGACAGGGACTGTTTGCTATCAGCTATTAACATGGATCAAGACATTTAAAAGATCTTGTGAGCCAAGCTGGGTGACATTTCCTCAAGTAATTCTCTATTTATTGGGAATGTGCTGTAGGTACCAACTGCATCCTGCTCTGTGTCCTCTCTCTCCTACAGCATAAATTCAGTAACATATAATATTTTCTTTGTTTTCAACGACCTGGACTCTGCTGAAATAATTAATGCTCATTTTTGGGGTTCTTTTACTGGTTTTGGTCACCTTCTCCTGCTTTTCTTGCTGGTCTGTTTATTTCCTGATGGAGAGAATCCTACTCAGGGCATTTCTGCCTCCTATGCTTGTTTAACCTCTTTGATTGTTGAGCAGCAATTCTGTCTTTGAACAGATCTGCTGCTGGTGGTGTTAAATTGCTGTAGTTCCTATATGGTTGGGAAACAGGCCAAAACCATTTTTCTATAATAACAAATAAGGCTAATAATGTGAAAACAGTGTGGTGCTTAACTGGAAGTTTCTCTAGAGGCTTAAATTTCCATCTTCTGTAATCAAGGAAGGTCTCCTGAGATTTTGGTGACAGAGGTTTGTGAACATCAATTTTATGAGACATCAGACCTCAGTATCTATAGGTATGTTTAGGTCTCCAAGTCACCTTTGTAATTTCAGCACTAAGTTTTTAATTTCTGCAGAATAAACAAATGTGAAAATCTGCAGCTTCCCACTGGGGTATACAATAGCTTTCTCCTATAAACTGCTTTAATTTCCTGCATTTTAATGAAAGTACATTCTGTGATGGAGATTTTAAAAATTAGCAGACTGTTAAATGGTCGGTGCAGTTGCAGCAGTGGTGGGAAAATGCCATTTTGGCTCAACAGAGGCAGGATACCTTTTAAATTCCACTACCGTGTATAAAACTGTATCTTCAAAAATGTCATTTATGTGCAAGTATTTTGGAAAGTGATGCATGCCTGGGCTGTGTCAAAACGTATGTGGATCTTGTAGCCAATGGTTTGGGTTTTTTTTTTTTCTTTTCATAATTTTAATTGCTGCAGGAATTCATAATAGCTTAGAGAAGAAATAAGCTGAAAGCTGAAGAAGTACATGACAGGAGGCCAAAGTAGAAGGAATTTATTGGGAAAGACTGTAAATAGATCAATATTTACATAGTTTCTATTATAAATCTACAAAAAAATGTCTCACATGCGGGAAAATTTGACTCACACCTGAAGATTTATATCACAGAAATAGTAGGGCTTAAAAATAAATGCATAAAAATTGTTTATGGTCAAAGGCAATGTCTACTGGCTGTATTTGGCTGATACATCTATGTATCTATGGGAAGTACCTTTTCCCATAGATTAATTCCAATTATAGAGTACACAATTGTGTGCCTAAATGGATTGCCTTGATTGAATTTTAAAGTGCAGCACAGCAATGCCTGCAGCATGGCAGCCAGTAATAGATGCAGTATATGTATGTAAATAAAGCTGGATTTATACACCAAGAGATAAACAAAGAGAAAGAGTTATGCTGTAAGGAAATAAAGGAAATTATAAAAATAATTTTGGAAGTAACTCCAGAGTAATATATGAAGCTTTTAAATGACTGGAAGTCTGGAAAAACAGTTTTGATAGTAAATTTCCTGGACTTTTCATTGGGAGCCTGAGCAGCATAATGCAGTGCTGTGATTGCCTGTCTCTTCATTTCATAACCCTTCATTTGGTTTAGGGTTTCTTTGGGGGAGTGAGGATTATTAATAACAGAAAAGTCCTGGAGAAAATCAACATTGTTGTAAATATCTAGTGGAGGGTGGCTTGCAGTGACTGCTGAGGGAACATGCATCAGATGAGAAAGTATGTATTAAAAATCTGGCGTGTTCTACCTGGCTATTTTTAACATACTGCAGAAAATGTGGCTGATTCCCCTATCTGCTCACACTTTTCTTTTTGAGCACTGGCTGTCATAGCCCTGTCGCATGCACCACATTTTTAATAGGTTGCCTCTTTTTCACTCTATGCCTCCTCTTATTATTCCATTATGGGGATTATAAATATATGAAATTGATCTCAACATAGAATTACCCAGTCCTATTAACTTGCTGACTAAGAGAGGCGTGTAAGGCTTCTTATTTTCATGTTGTAATTTTGAATCTGATCCCATATTGATAAGTGTGGGGATTTTTTAGTTTGGATTGGTTGAGGTTGGCTGATTGTTTTAGGTATTTTTTTTTCTTTGGTTTTTTTTTTTTTTTTTTCTTTTGCATGTGAGACTAGTTCTGACTTGGAACCCTTTCTGGTGAAAAATACTGACAAGCACAGAAATAAACTAGACAGACTTGTCTTAGCCTTTTCATTTTGAAGAAAATACTTCCATTTCTTAGACTTGTTTGGAGACTTGGTCGTAGCTGAGGGACAGAGTTTTGCTGTGTTTCTGGTACTTGTTTGTTTGATTTTGGTTTATTTTCCACAGAAGCGTTTTGGCAAATCATTTACGCAAAAGGCATTTGGAAGAGTAGCAACCGTAATCATAAAGAAAAGTTATGTGGATTCTGTTTATTATGGATTGTGGAAAATAGAAGTTGTTTGCTTGTGTTATGAGTAATAAGTTCAAATGCCATTGGTTAGCTGCTTGTATTTAGACAAAAACATCTCTGATAGCTTCATTCATTATCATATGTGGAATAAAAATAATATCTGTGCTTTTTTAATTCCATCTCAATATTTATACAGCTCAAAGCAGTTGTTTTTTTCCAGGCTGACTTTTGAAATAAATGGTAGCACGAGATCTGTTTCTCCTTAGGTAGACTTGGCTCTTTTTGTTTTACTAATTAGCTGCTATTGATTAGTGCAGCATACTGAAAATATATAATGTGTCAAAAACTGAGCAAGGCTCATTTATCTAGACAAATGTTGCTATTTCTTTAATTTCCATCCAGATTCAGTTTCACCTGAGAAACATTGTCATCTGGCTTTACTTGTCATAGGCTGTATCTGCAGAAGTTTCAAAGCATGTGATACAAACTCATTAACAGCAACAGAATGGACTTTTCTGCTGGCTTTAACAAGATTTAGTTCAGGCACAGAATATACTGAAACTACAGAAAAATATCTCATTATACCCAGATTCTGAACTGGGTTGTGACCTGATTGTGTAGCAGTGCTGCTGTGCCTGGAAAGGAGCAGCACTGCAGCAGGGAGGCTGATTCCAGGGCAGGGAGCCTTTCCTTGGCATGGCTGTGGGCAGGGGAGGGCAGTGGCTCCACGCCAGCCTGCGGCAGGCAGAGTAGCCCCTTTATGGCTATTAATATTTGGGCCACTTGGAGCTACTCTTAGAACTGGAGCTTTAAAATTAGATTTTATCTTTAAAAATCTTTAAAATGACCAGTAATGCCATAATAATAGTAACAAAATCTCTGCAGTGTTTCTTTTGCCCTCTATTTTTCTCCGTTATTCACCAGTAGAGAGTTAAAAGCTTTGCTCACTGAAAAGAGCACTTGGTAGCTTCTTTGTATGGGATGAATTTTTTACAGTCAGAAAGAATTTACAGTAGCAGTGTTCTGAGTTGATTATTGACCAGTGCTCGTCACTGCAGAAGGCAGGATCCATAGAAAAGAACCTGTATAATGCTTGTGATGTTATGAAAGACTTTTTAAATGAGCATAATCTATAAAAGAGTACAGAGTATGAGAATTATTGTGTGTGTCAGCAATTCTTTAAAGTTATTTGAAGGAAAAAATTATACAGCCACCAGCTGAAGTAAGCAGGGACCCCTATTAGTTTAGCGTGTATCTGCAACTCAGAAATATTTAGTTGTTCTAGTTGAAGTCAACCGTATTCTGGCGAGTAATGCTTCTTGAAACAGAGTAAGGTATTTTGTGCTTTTCTTTCCTTTTAATTTAAATTTAATTAGACAATGACATTTTAAAGCAATGAAGACTGAAGTAAGCATGCAGTGGAATTAGTATGGTTATGTATAAGTGAAATCACGGTTCTGATTTCAGATATATGTTAGGCTGCACATGAGAAAACTGCAAGTTCAGACCCAGTTCTGTTGAACTCAAAGAAAAGGGGGAATCCTGTCAGTAATGGGATGTCTGAGACAGGAAGTCTAAATAGGGAGTGTGATGGCCTTCACTGACTGGATTTAAAAGTTATTGGGGAAAGGAGAATCTTTCCTTTCATGGCCTCATGTGTTTCCAGGTCAGTAAAGTTGTGATTGCAGTACTTGTGTTCAGGGGACAGTGACCTGAACAAATGAGAAAACCCAAATGAAAACAATCATTTGAGGTGTGTCATCACCATCCTCCCACACATCTGTTGTAACAGCTTCTGTAGATGTAATTCCCACCTATACCCCGATTCCATTGGAAGGACCCTCTTTATCTAGGTACTCTCCAGAAAAACACTTGTGGGCAGTGGACTTATGAGTTGTCTTCTGTGGAACATTTTCTCCTGGTGTGCTGGAGCTGAAGGCTGAAGATGAAGTTGACTGCAGCATCTCAAGATCCCTTGAGCAGTCTCATGGGGTTTCTGGATGAAAAGATCATAACCTCCCATATCTTTGTCTTTTCCTAAAGATTTAAGGCTAAGAAACTGTCTTTAAGATGACAAACTCTGATGATAGTCTGGAGATTCTTAGGATAACAGTGACTCTTAAAACATTATTTTTTCCTACTGCATATTTTCTAGCAGTCTACCTGCTGATTGGAGAGACATACCTATCATCACATATTTGTGTCAGAAGCTTAAAGAGAAGTATCTTTTGGCAAAGTTATAAATGAAAAATAATTATGAAATACTTGTTTTCCAGGGAGGCAAAACTAGAAAATCTTAATCTTTCAGTATGCGTGGCAGGGAGATTAAAAATATTCATGTCTTGAATTCAAGTCTGCATCAGAAAGAAATATCTTTTTAGTTGCTTAGTTAGTTCTTGTTGTAAATGATTCAGAACAAGTGATATATTCCAACAAATGCTTTAGTTATGTCTATGTTTCCCCATTGTGCAGTATGTGTTATTGTTAATTGAATATTGTTGATTCTCCTTACTCTTTAAACACATTTTAACAAGTCTTTGATAATATTTTGAATTTTCTGGAAGTCGCCAAGTTCAACATAACTCCATTATGAGCCGGAGGGAAAAATCTGTCTAATTATTGCATGGTAGAAAAAAGGGAAAAGTTGTCTGGGACTACAGGAAGACACAAATCTAGGGTGCATTTCTCTTATAGGAGGTAGAAACTCCTGAGGCCACTTGGTTTCTGTGGAGAAAAGAAATCCACATGCTCAAGTTCATTTGTTGTATAAAATTTCCTTAGCAGCTCTGTATTTGGGCAACTTGTATTAAGGATTATCAAGTAAGGTTCAGCTATTAGGAGAGAGCCTGATTTATCCCTTTTCTTTTAGAAATCCTATAGTTTGATGACAATGTTAACTTTGCATTGTGCATGTTGTTTTCTGGTACATCTTTATTCTTAGCTCTGGGAGAATGAATGCATAAATAAAAATCCACTGTTCCTCTGCTGCTCTGCTGCCATTTTAATCCCTATTTATCTTACTCTAAGATGCCAGAGAGGAAATTTAATGTTGAGTATTGGTTCAATAAATGTCAGGGAGGGTAGGCAGTTTATATCCTCTTTTGCAATAAACATTTAGCTCCCCTGACAAAGACAGCATTCGAATATCAGGAAGAGAAACTGGTCTAGTGGCCTCTGCTGCTTTCAGCAGCTGAAAATGTGGAGTGGTACTGGTGACCAAGAGCACAAACCTGAATCTCCAGAAGTGCTAGATGTGCTGGGATTCTGGAGCTTTCCTGGTAAATGTATATATTTCTTGTTTAAGAAGTTGAACAACGTGAGACTTGGACTTGAAAAATCTGCAGTTTTCCTTTCATCTGTAACTATTCTGTAGGCATAAACTTTTCACGGTCATGGTCTCTTTGCACGTGCTATTCTTTGTATACTTTATTTGCATTAAAATAAAAGACAATTGCATCTCTTACCACTCAGTTAACAAATGGCATGAGACTTATTAAGCTAAACTTGCCTGTTTAAGGTGGGTGTTAGGAAAAGGCAGAAATACACAGTTAGAATATAACATCATGCAAATTGTCTAAGCATTGTTACCATGTCAGGTGAGTTAAGATGACAAGTTAAAGAACTTACTATGCAATTATTTGTTTTATGCATAGTTAATATGTATCTTGTGTATTTTACAGTGAGGAAAATAGGGCAAAATGGAAATGAAAAGGAAATTTTTCTAAAATTAAATGTTTATCGTTTAGAAGTAGTGAAGTTAAATCTCTTGAGTATGAGATAATTACCATACCTATTGTATTAATCCTTTCCTTCTGCATCCATCAGGAGACTTTGGAGTAACCAAGCCTAATTTCTAAGGGAGCTTTGCTAAGGTGATGAAGTTATCAGAACATCATTGATAGTTGGAAGAATGTAAAAATAATAGGTTTATAACATTTTTTAGAATCAACTATTATATCGCATACATAACAAATATAAAATGCCTGATGTATATTCTATCACAGATCTTTATGTTCATTGTCTGTAAGTAGTTTCCTATACATGGGTATTGTATACTTTGGTTTCTGTTCTTCGCCAATACCTGAGATCCTCACAAGTGAGCTTTTCAAGTAATTAAAAATTCTTCTCAGTCTTGAAACCGAAGATTTCTCATCTTCATATATCCCCATGACTGATATACTTGAGACTTCCAGAGCTTTTCTAATCACATTTCTGCTTCTGCTTTAAGTTATGTTTAAAAACAGGAGAAAAACTCAAATGAAGCCTGCAATTTGAATTAAGGATAGAATTAGAAACACACACATAGAGAGAGACTTAGAGAGAGACTTTGGTTGCTAGGTGTGCTGAGTCTTTCATGCTAAAGTTCTTCTGAGCATCCGAATGCCTCCTGCAGAGAAAAGGTGTGAGAGAAAAGGAGAGGAATGATGTGACCAGGCATTGACACACACTCAAGTATGGTCATGGCACTGGCTGGAGATTTTTTCTTGGGCTCTGTTGAGCAGGGTCTGGCAGATTTATGCAGCCAAACTGGTTCCAGGACCTAGATTTAGCTGGGGCAGAAATGGTGCATCAAAATTGTCCTGAGCAGATGCAAAATTTCAAAGTGGGGAGAAGCATGAAAGCTGCAGAGTCTGGCTACACTGGGGTCTCTCTTCTGTCTCTGGGGTGCTCTGTATTCAGGAGGTGTTCTTGGATCCCTCCCCAAGCTTCCGGCCACCAGCAGCCACATCCTGGAAGTAGCGATCCTGTTAAATAACTATCATGTAATTTAGCATGTCATTCAGGCTGTCAAGACCGTAGAGGCCAAGCACGATCATTTGTTTTCCCCTTCCTCTCTCCCAATTAAAGGGCTTGTTACATCTTTCTGATACTTTAATCATTGAAAACTGTGGCCATGAATCTTGACGAGATGCAAATGAGGGCGGCCATCTGTTGACGGGGCTCGCGCTCCCCGCGCTGAGTGGAGAGCTGGTGCTGGGTGTGCTTGCTCTGCTTCTCCTGCACATGGGAGCTGTCACACAGGGAATCTGATTCGGAGGCTTGGAATGGGTGCTTCTCTCTTCACCCTCATAATGAGTTTATTTCAAGCAGCAGAAGGACAGGTTTCCTTACAGTCACAACAGGACAACCAGGGGATGGGACCCAGCCAGCAGGGGTTTAGGAAAGGCCTGGCCAACCTGACCTCCTTCCATGAAGCTTTGTTGATGAGGGAAAGGCTGTGGATGTTGTCTACCTGGATGTCAGTAAAGTCACTGAGACTGTTTCCTGCAACATTCTCCTGGAGAAACTGTCTGCTCATGGCTTAAACAAGTGACTCTGCTGGGTAAAAAGCTGTACGGATGGTGGAGGTATCAGTGTTGTGAACGTGCCTCCTCCAGACTTGCAGGCAGATACTATGATCTCCACTCATTCTTTGGAGGTGAGTTACACACTTTAACGTGCTTCGTGTGGAGAAGTGGTTTGGGGTTTTTTTAAACTACAGGCTGTTAACATCATTTGGCTCTGTCTGGTTCTTGAGTTGTGAATAATCATTTCCTATCACCTTTTCCAGGCTGTTTAAAATTTTAGATAGGTTGTCCTACATCCCCTCAGTCATATATATTCTAGCTGAAAAGCTACTTTCTATTTAACCTCTTCTCATGTGGAGGAGTCAATTGACTGACACAGCTGACTTCTTTTGGCTTTCTTCACTGAGAAGTTATCATACTGGAACTATTTTAGGTCATTAGAAATTTAGAAAGTATTGAAATTACTTAAAATATTGTAATCTACAAACAGGCTGCATAAATGGTGTGCAGTCCAAAATTGCTGCTTTCCCCTTGTCTTTCTTCCACAAGAAATCCCCAAATCCAAAGACAGCCCCATGTACAGTAATTCAGAAGGAAGTCTTATGTACAGTAATTGACTGTCAGGATATCTATTCTATCAGGTCTGCTCCTTCCTTCTGACACTGACATTTAGCAGAAGCTCTTGCTGCAGGTTGAAGCAGAATAGAACCCCCAATTTCATAGTAAATTGTTTACGGATGAAGCAAAGTTAATGTTTTCTATAATCTACCAGAAGAGGACCACTAAAAACATCAATTATCTATTAAGAGATGATAAGGTTATTGATGTTTTAGTAGTTCTATTCTGGTCCAATCCCAGGGTCAGAACAGGCTTGACTTAGAAGCCAGCTCTGCACTTGAAAGATGGATCAGCTTTCTCATGACACTGGCACACTGGTATATAACCTGTCCTTTGGGTTGTATTTGCCTTTTTTTTTTCCCTCTGATTTTGTTGTTTAAAAAAGAAAGTTGTCTTTTCTTGCTTGAATAATGTTTTTATAGTCTGTGGGTTTTGAATTGCATTTATAAACATCAGTGCACAATGAGCTATTTTAGGTTTAATTGTTAACTATTTTTAAACTCTAATGTATGCTTCTTATTTTAATACTTGGGCAACTCAGAACCAGTTGTAGTAGTTTAAATCTCAAGAGCAGCAACACAGTTGTCATATAGGTGTTCTCAGGATCTATTTTATGACTCTTCCCAACAACAACATTTCGCATAGGTTAATTTCTGCTCTGCTTTTACTGTCCGTCTCCCTTGGAGAGATTTTTGGACAACTTTTAAGGCATAGTAGCCACATAGCTTCTGTTTTCTGCATTTGTTTCTGGTAATAAAGTAAAGAAAGGGAAACCCAGCTGTAGTGCTTTTCCTGAGCTAAAGACCCAAAGGGTTTCACGCTCCTTTTCTGTTACAATGGGATGGCTCAATGTCTTTTGCCATGCTCTGTTAGAGCTGATCACCCCTGCAGAAGCGGACTCCTTATTTCTCCAGCAGAACTGGCTTTGAAGCTTTCAGGGGGACAAGCCTGCTAGATCTGCTACCATGAATTATGGATTTTACCCCTCTTTCACCCACCCCCCAGCCCCCTTACAATCTGGGTTTTTTGACAGTGGTAATGTACCAAGTCAAGTGCTTTCCTGTCTGTGAGAACAGAGAAGAAAGAATTAACTTTATTATCACCTTTTGGTTTTTCAGAAGCTGGATTTTCACAACATCCCATGTGGGAGAAGTCCCTAGACCCACATTTCCTACAGTAGACACAGGGTCCAAAGTGCAGATTCTACTGATAAAAGATTCATTCTCTGAGACCGAGTTGTCCTTTGCTACTGCTCTTCAGTTAAAATAAATACAGTTCTGTTACAATGTAGAATATGACCAACTGTTATACAATCTAAATTGCGAATTGGAAAAACACTAAATTGAACATGGTTTCTGGTTAATAATTTTTATGGTCTGGTCTCACATAGCTCCTAAGTGTCTTGTAGAACAGGATTTCTATGCAGAATGGCTGTTACTGGTGTTCATTTGGAAGGCGAAATTCTACTGATACTAAATGTACATGGTTAATAATGCTTTATGAAGATGCCAGAACCCTGGTATCAAAAGGACCGGCTGTATTTCAGGACTTGGACTAAATGCTACTTAGGAGCTTATATAACCTTCTTCTTTTTCTCCTATTTTGATAAATTTGCTTTGCTGTCAGTTAAGCAGTGAAAACTTGGACAAGGGAGTTTCTTGAATTCATTAACTTAAAAAATGGTATTTTTAAGAAAATGAAACTTAGTTTACAGAACAGAAGTCCCTTGCAAAAACAACAGATGCAAATGACAAATCTGAGATTTTAGTGTGGGGTTTTTTCTCCCATATGTACTGGGGTAGTGAATCTCTCTGATGTATATCTGGACTGATGAGACAGACATTACAGCTATTTTGCCCTGAAGTTTGATACTGGAGAGATTATTTCCCCCTCAGCATACAATAAACAAACAGTAAATTTATGACAGGGGGCTTAAGGTGATATAAAAGTTGAACTTAATAAGCATATTGAGGTTTGGCTGTTTATCTAGATCTCTTTGGTTTGTCTTCCCTGGAGGAATACCAATATTTTCCTTTGACTAAAATATAGTGTTCAAGTGCATCATTCTGGCATTGTTCCTCTTTTAGCCTTGTACCTAAACTTAGCTGTTTACCTAAAAAAAAAGCTAGATTGGTTTACCTAAGGTAGTTTTGTTCTGTGTGCATCACATCTAATCTTTCACTAATTGACTTTTTCACTCCTAATTTGTGCCATGAATGGTGATGTGCTGTCACTTTTCTGATACTGCAGAGACAGTTGGTTGTTTAGTATTTAAGTCTGTGTAGCACAAAATTGACAAAGTCCAGAGATTTTGATTGTGCAACATTTACACAAAATATTCAGCTAAGCACGTTCTCAGTTGTTTGAAGGTATTATTTTTAATGACACAAAGGTAGGATATGACCTGCTACCGTTGCAGTGCTGAAGAATAAGCAGGCTTCTTTTCATCCAATGTGAAGTTATTCTCCAGGCAGTGGTCTTTCTGTAAATGCAGGATGTACTTTTTGACTAATAAAACTGGAGACAATCATAATAACTAAAAATGTCAACACGTGGCTGACAGTGTATGATTTGGATAGCTCAAACTTTTTGAAAAAAACCCCACAATGAATAGAAATGTTTTGTGTTCTTTTTTTTTTTTATTTTTAATCCTTTTTTTTTTTCTTCATTTTAAATTGAACAGTTTGTTTTAAAACAAGTCAATATCCCTGGATTTTTTGCCATCCAGCACAGTATTAGAGAAAACTAAACAGAACATAAACATGCCTAATATGATTCATTTTGTTTGCCAGATACAAGAACAAGATACAAGTTAAACTAACACTAGTTCATAGAACTGCATTTATTTCTTCAAAGTGTGACTTTTAAATGTCACCATTCTTTTAAATTCAGTTGAAATCAAAGAATCAAATTTACTTTTTCATTATTATTTTTGCATTAGGCTGTGAGAATTTATGACTTGTTTATTCTCTTGTTCCCCTCAATTCTGCAGTCTCGGAATTACATTAGAGCTTTTGAGATTGTGTAATGTTCCAGGCAGACGCATTTTCTTTGCATGCCACAAACAATGCATTTTCTGTATTTCTCCTTGTTCTTGCTTTAATTACCAGGAAAATTCCCACGAAATGGGATTTTATTTCATAAGAATTTAACCCACTTGTGCTGCTAAATCCCATTATAGTAAGAGCACAAATGTCTAGGGGATAAGTAGCAGGAGGAGATGAAATCTTATGGAGAAAGAATTCCATTTAAAATAAACCTAAATATATGTCCAAGAGATTTGTAAATTATCTGCATAGGTGAAATACTGTACTGTACTCTCACATCTAAAAAGTTTTCACTTCCCTTCAGGAGTGTTCACAACATGGAGTTTTTGTTCTCTTTTATTAACACACTTTATGAGTAAACAGAATGTTCAGAAAATAGTTCTTTCAATATTAGAAAGAACCCATTAATTCTTATCTTTATTGTTCAGTGTGTAATTTCCACAGAAAACTATTTTTATTAAAATTGATATGAGCTCTGAGCATATTTATATCTCCCATTGCTTCTACAGTTGCAAGTCATCGTGTTTTGATTCTGATGGAAAAAAAAAGGAAATTCTCTGGCCAATGAACATGTGAAAATGTGTGAACATTTTATGTGCCTTTATGATTTACATATTGTTTAGCAATGTCCATAAGAAACTTTAAATTCTGTCTGGCATGTGTTTTTTATACTGGGCTACCAGTGTGAGGTTATTCTTACTCCAGTTTAACGCTGACAGTTTTGGCTGATGGGCAGATACCTTTTGGTTGACTTGAAACCATGTTTGTGCATAATGGCTGTAAAGTCAGTGGATAAGAACTTTTTGTACAAAGTCTCAGAAAGCCTTTACAATTTTTTTTTTAGAAAGCTCATTGTCAGGAGTTGAGAGAAAAATTATATAAAATTTATATAATATGAGCACCTGCTTAGGCTTTGGGAATAATATGGAGTAATAAAAGACTTAAGAAGTAGTGATGGGGATATGCTCCTTTTGTTCATTTAAACAAAACCTCGCAGCTTGTTAGAAATTAACAGTAAGAATATTTTACTGAGACAGAGCGTTTTCTCTAGATTTTTTAGTTTGGGTCTTTTTTTTTGTGTTTTGGTTTTGTTTTTTTTAATTATTACTGTATTCTATTTTTCCCATTCTCTTTTTTCCCTTTGTAAATCCACCTTGTAAGAATACAGAAGAGTTTGGAGGTTTTTCCCAGAAAACTCTAAAGCAGGAGATATAAACAAATGCTAAGGTCAGGGATTTTACTCTTTAGAGTGTTGTCTGTGTTATAATTAAGGCTGGCAATTCCAAGGGCTTCAGTGTTCCAGCTACGATCACTTGTTGCCAGGGCTCTCCGGTCGCCCTGATCTGCTGCCATCCCTGATCCTCTGCTGCTTGTGGGAGACTGTTGGCTACCTTGTGAGATCTAACTTCCCATTGCTCTGGGTGACTTAAAAGATGTCCTGGGCTGTTATTTTGCAAGAATCAAAGTAGCTTAAACAGCACAGAGAAACTGTTTTTTATCCCTTTAAAACGGGAGATTTTGCACAGTGGACGAGGCCTAGAAACGAACAGCGCAAAATGGAGAACTGCTAAAGAATTCTGTGTTCTCTACTCAAATCATCTGCCCATTAAGACAATTCTGTGCACACACTCCTCACACCCCACCTCCCCTCAGGGATCCAAATTACTCTTAATGTCCTGAAGTTCACTGCCTGACAGAGATTCCTGCCTCTTCAGTGGGGAAGTAGGGGACAGAGACAGCAAAAGACTCGGGCAAAATGAATCATGTAGAGCACAGCTGTAGTTTATGGATTCAGGCTGCCTTTTCAATCCCAGACCAGCATTTGTTCCCAGCACAAAGAGGCTTGTGGTCACTATAAACAGGATTTTTACAGACTGCCATATGCTGTGGAGGTCTTCCTGCACTGAAGTGCTCAGCATCTTCAGCACTGAGGATGTTTATAAAATCGTTAGTATGTGCAGAGACTCTTGTGCTACTTATGTTCCCTCTGCCAAAGTGGTAGACAGAAATACTGCTGTTTCTATTTTTAGAGTACTTTTGGTGAGCTTTCACTGAAAAAAGGTCACCTACATATTCTTGTGGTGCCTTGTGCCAGGGAATAGGGTCTCTAGGCACTACCATGAAAACAAATAGTGTTTCCTAATTATAACAGAAACCAAGGATTGTTGGAGGTGGAGTATGAGTCACAAGTCTCCAAAGTACAGTAGATGTTATTTAACATTTCCTTTGCAGAAGTACTCAGAAACATTTATAAGATTGTGCTCTTCACTAGAATAGGCATCTTCCAGAATTTGAGTGAATGACTGTCCCATTTCACTTCAATAAACTCAATAAAAAAAAACAACAAGGCAGTCTACACCTTCTGCACAATAAAGGCCCATTATATTTCCATTTACCAAGGAAATATTTGCATCCTATTTGTAGCCATTTCCTTTCTTGAATGTGCTCTAACCGTATTAAGATGTTTTTCTGTGGTAGCTGTGAGGATGTGGTGTAGCTGACAGCTTTGTCCATGTTTCAGATGCTGTGCTAGCAGAGGCTTCAGTCAGGCAGCTTTTTAGTAATTTCTTTTTATCTGTAGCTGCGATATTAGCAAATAGTGTTGAATGATTTCCATTCTAGCAGGAGATAGCTTCTTCAACTTAATCCTAAAACTGCTAAATCCCTGCCTTGCCATTTTTTTTTCTCTTTGTGTTTTTTAACTTGCTACACTTATGCTCATTGTGTTTGTAACATGATGGTGCTCAATCTTGACTCATCTTACTACTCTTAAATTACTCTGAGTTGTTTAATCAACTCAGATGAAAGAATCTCCAATTAGTGTCAATTGGGGTAGGCAAAGAATTAATAGGTGGTGTTGGTGTTGGTTTTTATTCTCTGGACATCCAATTCGTGCTAATTTTTTGCATGATGCTGCTCCTGACAGTGTGAGTTTCTCCATTTCAAATATTGTTCCTGAGAGTCAAGTGAAAATGTGTTCTCAGACATGCATTTTTGTTGCCTCACTCCCCTTGCAGTCCAGGAAGGTGTGTGTAATGAGAAACATCCCGGACTACAGGTACACATATAGATGATGTGCGGACTAAATAATCACCTTTCAAAAAAAGCTGGTTTTAATTTTTTTTCCTGCTTTCAGAAATCAGAATTGTCTTACTGTGAACTGTACCTGTTAGGGTGAGCTCAGGACATTGTCTTTTTATTTGGGGATATATAGTAGTATTTCACAGTGATGAGCAAGAAATTAAAGCTCCTCTGACAGAACAGGAAATGCCTCTTCATCAGAAGCTTTATCACTACTGATAATGCAGTGCTTTAATCTCTCCAGATTTAACAAGAGTATATATCCTTTATTTTTGTTATTTGTTCTGTTCTTATGGGAGTTGGTAGTTATGACTTTTGGGATCAATGCAATCACGCCCTCACTGTGTAGTTAAGTTAAATTATATCCAATGAGAACAGCAGTGCAATGAAATGACCCCACCCATCTAATAGTGCCTGTATTGTCTCATTTGGACTGTGACTGGACAAACATTTGGATGGCTGGAGTTAAAAGTCTTCTGAAGAAGTGGTATGATGCAAATTCTGGTACCTAAGGCTTTTTCTTCCCGGGGATCGGCTTCTGGCTGCTGAGAACTCACATAAGTGCTGGGCACGTGATTTGGGGTACACCAGGCAACCTTGAGTGTCTGTCTGGCCTTATCACAAGTAAGGCCTTAGAGATGTGAATGAATCCTCTGCTTGGGACACAGCTCTCTGGGCAGGAGTGCCTGGGGACAGGGGCGCCCTGGCTTGAGCTGCGCCCAGTGTTTGCATGATTGCTGAGGTTTCAACAAAACATCTCAAGGCATCAGAAAACTTTCAAGAGCAACCTACTAGGGATTAACAGCACTGTGTGCAGCACTAGAGATGTAGGGCAATATTCTGATGTTAACTTTTTCATCAAGCTGTTGCATTAAATGAAAGCTTAAAATCTTTGTCAGGATCTTTTTTTTTTTTACGAATGTCATGCTGGAAAAACAAACAAGTTGTTTTAACATTTGCTAAATCAAGCCTCTTATTTAAAATTAGCTGTCACGTTTTTAGAAAAAAATAATATTTTTACGAACTTCAGAAAGGAGGGAGGGGAAAGTTGAAATTAAATTTTCACGCGAGATAATAAAGTAATTTAATCAAGGCTCTAGGATATGCACAGCACCAAGGAAGTTAATTAAGGCTATATGAGGTAGGAATACAATGTACTCCCAACAAAAGCTTTGCTCCCAACATCTGTAACTTCTCTTCATTATTTTAATCTTTCAGTAGCCCTCTCATAACTAAAATTATTATTCATTTGTACATATCATTCATAGATTTGGGAAAGAGCTAATTACTTGTGATTTCAAAGCAATGTCTGGAGTATGTATTTTGCAAACAGAAATGTTTCATTTATTGTTTTAAAGTTAAAAAAAATGTTATTTTCTGATCCTGTGGTTAAACAGAAAGAAACTACAAATTCAAGCCTATGCAGTTTGATGCATGTTAGGCACAGTAAAAGCCCTCTTAAAAATTAATCAATGAATAATGTTGAATCCCTTCACTTATTTCATATTTGCTGCAGTAAAGTAGTAAAGTATTAAGACCTACCATTCAACTATGTGAAGGATAATTTGAGATAAATACAACTTTTTGAACATTTGGGGGGAAATATGGGTAGTAAAATTTTGCTGGCAGTTATATATCTGTAGGAATCTTTACTTGCAAGAATTTGCTAAGTATCTTGACTACTAATAGAGACACTTCAGTAGTAAAAGCAGTAAATTTGAACTTCCAGCAGAGGTAGGAAAGCTTAGCTTGAAGCTAAAGAGCACCTCTCCTATCTCTGCTGGTGCCCTATGTGATCTCTGTAGGACAAGTTACTCTTTTTAAAGATACCTGATTTTTATAAGTGTGGGAACATCCTAGACTCAATAAAGTGGAAAGAATCATTGCCTTTCTATTTTGTTGTATCCTCATGCTTTTTATTCTGCTTGCTTTTCCCAGCTTTTGTTTTGGTTATCGTATCTTCGAGCAAAGAAATCTGAAATAGATTCAGAACCTTCTAAATACTAGTGATCATTGGGTTTTTTTTTTGTAAAGTGAGCGCTTTTGGTCCACAGACACAAAATGTATCTCTGCCTGTTCTGGAATTAGCAAAGCCTTGGCAGGAAAGCAAAACTTCCAATGTTGGTAATGTTTGAGTTTCCCCTGTTTCTGGAATGAAGCCACTAATCCATCACAGGAAGGAAAAGATGAAATGAAAGTAAATAATGTTTGTAACATACATTAAAAAGTCATAGCTTCAACTTTAGTCATGAAGCTGTGTAAATTTTTCTGAGTTTCACATTTCAGGTGCAATCAATAAAAGTGCTAAATATTAATTCTAAATCTGTATATGCTAATAGATACAACAGAATCTTTCTTCCTGTCACTGACAGACAAGGGATTTTGTTTATTGCTAGGCAAAATGTGACATTTTCTCTTTAGAAGATTTACATTTTGAAAGGTTTGTTTTTGTTTCCTATATGCTTGAGGCAGAATTTGTGCTAGCCCTTGGGAAGGAAATGTTTCACAGCAATTTAAAGCCTCATTTGAAGAAACAAATTAAGAGGTCTGGTCATTTTTGTAGTGTGAGGCTTCTTGAAGTTCTCAGTTTACAAAGTGGTATTGGATGGTGAAATTTTATCCCTGGAAATTATTAAAGCGTGAACACTAACAAGATATCAGGTAAAACTGCCAAGATCAAACACCTACTTGCCTATGAACAGTTACTTGAGGCTTAATTGAAACCCAGCAGGTGAGAGCACCTTATGAGGAGTTTAAAAATTGTGCGTTATTTTATACTTTCATTAAGGAGTTGTGTAGGAATAATGATCTACAGAGTAATACAGAGGAAATTCTGGTAAGCTTCTCCCCAAAAGAAACACTGACTTTTACTACAGAGCCAACTGTAGTTAAGCCTATTCTTTCCTCTCTCCAAACTCATGGATGATACGTTATTGCAGTTTTCAGTCATAACTATGGATAAAAAAACTACAGGTTTTTTATTTTGCGGGTTTTTTTTTCTCCTTGAAATCCTTACAGCCTAATGAGGTATCAGCACTGAAAATTCAAATCTGACAAGAGATACTAAATAAACAAATACACAAACGACAATGAGAAAATGAAACAGAGGACATTTAAAATAGCTAAATTTTGGCTTAGCTCTTTTGAAGCCTTTAGTAAAATATTTCTTTTCATAAAGAAAAGAAAATTAATAGTAATTTGTGACAAAGTGAATGACTGGAATACCATTGCAAAAAGAACAAGGCCACAGGGGTGAAATACTGACCCATATTTTCATTTTCTATGGAGGTTTTACTGCCACTCTTTAAAATGTTGTGGCCTGGCCCAGTCTTATCATCCGGTTTTTGTCTTCAGTTACCAAATTTTTATTTTTCAGCCTTTTGAATTAATATTGATACGATTTTGCAATTTATATCAAATCCAAAAGTTTGTTGTAGAGGACTTCTGTTTATTTGTCATTACATCAATTCATCAATAGATGAAACTCAGTACGAGGTATTTTTTTAAAAGCTTTTCTCACAGTATCTAATGGATACTGGCAGCCAGGGGGGCCAACCCTCTCCTGGAGGGCATCAGGCATTGCCAGCCGGGCAACGGAGGGGATTGTCCTGCTCTGCTCTGCTCTGCACTGGGGTGGCCTCACCTCGAGTGCTGGGGACAGTTTGGGACATAATAAAAGAAAGTTATAAAGCTGTTGGGGAGTGTCCAAAGGAGGCCATGAGGATGATGAGGGGTCTGGAGGTGAAGCCGTGTGAGGAGGGGCTGAGGTCCCTTGGTCTGTTCAGCCTGGAGAGGAGGAGGCTGAGGGGAGCCCTCACTGCAGTCACAACTTCCTCGTGAGGGGAAGAGGAGGGGCAGCACTGATCCCTGCTCTCTGGTGACAGAGACAGGACCCGAGGGAACGGCCTGGAGCTGTGCCGGGGCAGGTTGAGGCTGGATATCAGGGAAAGGTTCTCTGCCCAGAGGGTGGCTGGGCAGTGGCACAGGCTCCCCAGGGAAGGGGTCACAGCTCCAAGGCCGACAGAGCTCAAGGAGCATTTGGACAGTGCCCTCGGGCACATGATGGGACTCTTGGGGATGTCCTCTGCAGGACCAAGGACTGGGCTTGATGATTCCTGTGGGTGCCTTCCAACTCAGGGAATTCCGTGATTCTCTGATAATTATTCTGATCCCTTTTGTCTAATGCAGTACAAATGCCAGTATTACACTATGGCTAAGCTCAGCACAAATAGAGATGGCAAAGGAAGAGAAGGGGTTTATTTCACTTTTTCGAAGCCCTGTTGTAAGCTGCTTGGTGGACTTTTATTGTTATTTTAATTTATGAATTTTTTGTAGCTAAGTCAAAGTAAGAGCTGTACTGAAGCACCACGTCTAAGCATTTTACAGTCAGTCCTTCTGCATAAAATACAGATATTATTGTTCATTTTAGAATAAAAGAGTATTTCAGAGAAAAGAAAATGCTTTGATGTTTTTTAAATGCAATGTTTTGACTTCTTTCTCATTTCAAAAGAACATTTTGTCAAAAGGAGAAAAGCAGGAACATTTTAGGACACAAACAAATCTCTTAGTTTGAATGACTTTTGTCAGTTGACCTGAAATTGAATTTCTCATTTTTTTAAAAATTTTGTTCAGAAAAACTTTTTTTAAGAAAATGCTGTTTCAATTAACTGTTTTATGCATTTTAAAATTTTCTGCCAGGAAACCAATCAAAAACCCCACCATTATTAACTGAGCTCTAAGCAAAGGTATTTAAACATAGAAATTATAGCAATGTGTAACTTTGCTTCTAAATAAGGCATATCTGTTCGTAGATAATCAGTATAAAAACCAGATTTTGCATCAATCATAAAAAGTGTGCTTTCATGAAAGAACAAAGTGTTTTCAAGTGTCACATAAGTAAAATATTTGAAGTCCCTAATCGTATATAACATAACCTCTTCTCTGTCTTCCTCAGCAATATCATTTCTGAAAAGTGATCTTTAATTACTGCGAAGAGAGAATCCTACTGTTAAAATAAACTAGGGATAAATGGGGGTGCTTTTCTTTCTTTTGCAATTACTCTTGAAATAAGAGTTTTGAACAAAAACAAAGAAACGAAACCTGAGTTTTCATATGAGTGATTCATTACTCATTAAAATTTCTATGGAAACAGTCTCCTGGAGTGGAAATATCTATATTTCATTGGTGTATTAGCCAATTATTTTGTGAATCTATTACATGAAAAAACGATTGTATTAAAGATATGTCACATGGTCCAAGTTGCTCTCCAAATTTTAGCATAGATGTTATGAAATCCTCAAATATTTGCTTTCTTGCTGGCAGGAAGAGATACAAGCTGTTAATGGTATTTAGAGAAATTGCACTGTCATAAAGCATCTCAAATCCAGTTTTGCAAGATGATATTTTCTTTTGAGGCTTACTTGACGTTGTATTACCTGGTGGACTTTAAATGTTAATAGCACCATTATCTATGTATATGGTTCACTTTTATTTGTTCTGCGATAGGATTTAAAAAATAGCACTCTAATCCGAGTAGAGCTTTGTGGAGGCATCTGTTTGGAAATCCTTCTGCCTTTGCAGAGGTGGTCAAGAAAAGGAGAAAAAATGCAGAAAGGTGACAAACTGGAAGGGAGGGGCATGTCTTGAGGGACACAAAAAGAAATAAAGTTTCTTCATAAATCTTCTTGCGCTCCCCTTTTTAGTGGAATTTTAATGCTGAAGCCTTTAAGGCTTCTTAGTTTTAGAGTTTTAACTCTAAAACTTTTGTTCCTTAGTTTGGATTAGTGTATATTTTGCATGATTCACAACAATATGACTGTTTATTTTCCATGAGACTGTTGTATTTTTAATCCCTATTTATTTTTACATTCTTAACTGGATGTATTTTAAGTTAGCAAATATAGAACCTTTGAATTATACAATATGGCACTTTTAAATTTAAATCAGTACTTAATAAGGAGTTTATGTTTCTAAATGTTTATGAATCAGGTTTTCATATCATATGCATTTTTGCATTTTTTGCTGTACTAATGCATAAAAACGTCAACCCAAGAATTTCAGTTAAAAAGCAGATTCTTGTTCAGGAAAGTACCAAAGTGTGCATTTAGCTGAAAACAAACAGAGAGGTATCTTCAGAAACAGGACTGAGAGATAACTAACTCAGAATTAATCATGATTAATTCCTGGATCAAGGGCACGGCTGGCAGTTCTGGTGTGGTTCAGGCAGGAATACATTTCTTGTATATACTTTGTAGTGCAGGCGGTCACAAGAAATGAGTTACAGTAAGATTTCCATTGTATGACTCATATCACAGCTGTATTCCTTAATACTGTGATTCACACCCATGAAAACATTGTGTAATGAAAAGCTGTCCACTTTGTGAAATCACAACTTGGACAGCTTTTTTCCTTCGGTTTATTTTTTTTTTCTTTTTTTTTAATTGTATCTTAAATTCAACAAGGAACTCAGTGTTTGAAGACTGCTCACAGATTTCTCTATTGTGCATTGCATAAATATGCAAATATCTGTTCTAAATGGTCTTCACATTTTGTGCTAATTGAGACCTTTTGGCCCCTGCATTACAAGTCCCTATAGAAGTCTCTGGTGGTTGGTGTCTTCTTGCCTTCTGTTAGCACTGCTCCCTTGGTCTTCAGTGGGTCTATACCTTAGGGGCTGCAATGCAGAGCCAGAAGTCCTGTCATTAAAAGTGAAAAAAGAGAAGAACCATAATGGAAGAGCATGGGAGAACTTTACTTATTGCTTCTACTGGTCATGCCATGCTGACTTGACAGTCTTTGTTGGAGCTGTAAAAAACAAGAGACAAACTAGGGAAATGTTAAGTAGTCTGGTCTTCTCTAAACTTATCTGTGAGGTTTCTTCTGTAATCAAAAGAGAAACACCTTCAAAGGATGGTTCATTAGGCCTGTCTTTAATAGGATAAGTCACTCTGGAGATATCGACTTAGTGAGCTGCTTGGGTGAGGAACCTAATTTTGCATACCTGGAGTTAGCTGAGATAAGTTTCTTAGAAGTGCACAAGAAGGAAAGACTAACATTTCTAATGCTGGGAAAAATTGTTGCTGGAAATAAAATGTTGCTCATTACCCCATTTAGCTTTCTTACCTAAATGAAAAGTCATTAGGTGGTGCTGGGTGCTGTACAGATCTCTGTTAGGGACTGGGGCTTAGACACCTGGTGGCATGGGATGTTCAGGCTTACAGTAATGATCATTTCATGAAAATTGCTTACAAAAGGCAAAGCATTGGAGTCATAGTATCTTAGACACTAAATAGGACTGCCTAAAGCATATAAAAACCTAATTACCATCAAGGAAATGTCCTTGGCTTTAAAAGAAGTTTAGTATTATGAGTCATTAGTTATGTTATCCTGAGCAGTCTTTTGAAAACTTCCCCCTTTTTGTTCAAGTGAGAGGATATTATTTTCCTGTGAGCTAAATAACTGGGAAGGTAAGACCAAAAGGCATTTACAGTGTCATTCAAACTGAATGTAATTTGTTATTTTAAACCAATGTTTATGGGTCAGAAATTGGCACTTTAATGTAACTACTTTTAGGGCCTTTTGGATGGACTGGTGAAACCATAAAGAAAAGGAAATAACACAAGAAAAACCCACAACAAAACTCAACAAATGGAAAAGAAACGACAGAAAACGTAAACCACTCCATTAGCAGATATAACTATCATTCTTCATATGTCTCCACTGGCTATCTCCAACCTTGGAAAAACACTCCATCTTCCTGCTTTGCTCGTGTCCTTGGCTCCACTGTTACTACCTTGAACTTCTGCAGCACACTGTGGAAGTGTGGAACCATTCCAGGATGCCCACAAAACTCTGTATATACAGTCTGCCAGGAAACTGGTGGCATTACCTCATAAAGGGACAGCACAGGAGTTTGGAAGCTGTGCCACTCAATAGCAGAAATGTCTGTCTTGTCTCAAAGACTTCAGCTTGTTTCCCAAAGTCCTGTTCCAGCAGCAGTAGAGGCTGGTGCCCCCGAGTATGATGGCATTAATAGGAGAGGGCATCCAGCAACACCATGGCGGTACCACCAGAAGGTTACTCGGTTTTGTGCAGTCTTTTACAGCCTCAGCAACAACTGAACAGAGTGGAGTAACTGGGATAGTGAGTTTGAGTGATTTTGAATATACCCTGTGCCTTTTGGTATCAATGAGGTTGCTCCAGCTCTGTTTGTGCTGTAAATATCCCAAGTACCAGAGCACTGACATAGGGTGCTAGAGGGTCACAGGAAGTACTGCACAAAGATGATTATTGAATGAATTCCATTTTTGTGTGTAAGACAATCTACAGGTCCTACCAAGAAACTGTCATACTGACTTGATATAACTTCAGCCAGCAAAGATCTTAATATAACTGGATACGTGATCAGTATTGACCAAGACTGATTTTGATCAGTCAGATGTGAAGAGGTCAATACTGTTTTTCTGTTCAAAAGTGGAATGAAGTCATGTTTTGTTAAAATATTGAAGTCATAAAGATGATTTTTTAGTTAATGATAAATACAGAGATTTGGAGAATGGCAAGAACTCACATTTAGAGGAATATTTTTATATAAAAATCAACAATGCATATATATAGTTTCTATATTCACTTAGACTTCTGAGTAATTAAGCTCTAAA
>WAAG01028873.1:832-11674 GCA_013390105.1 Tichodroma muraria | reverse complement strand
TGCTTATTAAACATGTTTTACAAAAAGCATTTAGTTTGGTTTGAGATATGAAGTCTCAAAATTTTGTTTGGTCTCATTTCATGGATTCTAGCCTCTCCATTGGCCTACAACAAGAGGTAAAAATTTGAATTTTAATCAAATTAAAGATGACAAATTTGTGAGCTGAATTTGCATAGGTTTATTATGCATCTTCTGCAAAGATATAGTCTTTTTCTATCCTTTACAACATGTCTAGGATTTACTTTAGTAGAAGAAACCTACAGGAGCTCCTACTATACCTTCCCTCAACCTCTGCCCCCCACAGTGTCTGCAAGATCAGAAACTGGGAATTTTTTCCACACCAATGTGCACCAAGGAACTTTGAAAGGCCTTATTTTGCAAGGGTTGGGATTACTATGGAATACACTGAGTATGAACTCTTGTTTGAGACAGGAGTACAATGATACTCCCTACTTCCGATGTAAGAACCACCAGTCCCACCTGGGTTTGCTCTCAGAAATGCATTTTGAAATTAATAACTTCATTTGTTTCTGGGTGAGCTTCCAGTGCAAAAGTGAAAACCAGCAAACCCCAAAGCAAATGCTCAGAGAATCAGGCAAAACAATGGAATCAACTCTATTAGCAGCAGCTAAGCTAAAAGCCTAATATCCTTAGGGGCTATTTTAAATGTAAGAGAAGAAAAATTTTTGACTCAACACCAAATGAATGAAGATTCAGCAAAATAGGCTGGGGTACATGAGCCACACTCACAGATGTCTCATCAGCCTCTTCAGAGGAGTGTAGTGCTTCCTTTTTCTGCCAGATTTTTATATTCATTAGTAATTTTCAAAAGTACAATAATTATTATTTCATTCTGAGCATCCAAGGTGTGTCATGAAGACTTTCAAATGCTTTATCATGGAGGCTTTGCTTTCTCTAATGTTATTGCTTCTCTTGTTTTCTAGATTTTTTATATAGAGTGCAAACAAGTCCCCCACATAGGGAGTGGAGATGGTGAGCCCACAAGGGCTTTGTTATTACAAAAAAACTTGTAGCTAGAGAGACAATAAGACTGAAGATTCAAATTAAAATCTCTAAAGGCTTGGGATAGGCTAATGATTCCTAGGTTTTCTCAGTTGCGTGAGCTGAATGATCCTCACTTTGGACATTTCTCTGCACGGGCCACTCTGCAGATCAAAACAATAACTACACAAGTATCTTCGTAAATGGTGTGCTGCTCATCAGTGCATGCCCCCAGCATCTTTTCCATTCATTCATTGGCAGATGTTTAATGCTGTTACTAAACTCAGATATACAGGAGTCTCTCTTGTGTACAGGTTTGCTTTATAATTCAATGCCAATTACAGAAAGATTTGCCTTCCACAGGGCAGGGAAGGCGAGAATGGCTCTTCAGCTCATTTCAGTGTGGTGAGCCTGGATCATAGGATGCAGTTTTGAATGAAGCAACAAATAAACAGGAGCTTTTCAGGTATTTCCACATCTGTTGTCATCACAGAGCAAATAGATCCCCACTGAACCTCAGTCCAGACTGAGCAACACCCTTTTCAAAAACAGGCTTGTACCTTTTTCTGAGCCACACCAGCCCTAGAAGTCAAGGCACAGGGAAATGGCATCTGCTCCTTCCCTTGGGACCTTTTAGATGACATAGTTAAGGATGAATACTTCATCTATACCTGAAAACTAATTGCAATTTAAAATATAGAACCAACTATTCTTTCCAAAGCTGAGCAAGTTTGTACCTACTGCATCTACTGTATTTTCCACTCTGTTTTACTTTCTCTTTCAGAGGTTGAAGGAAAAACAAAATCAAAAATCATTTAACAATCAGACATAGTCGCAAAAAAGAGAAGAGGTTTTAACTTCCCTAAAATTAATGCTAACACTACACGGCACACAAAGTGAGTACTGATCATGCTCACCTGTCAGTTTCAAAATATACAGTAAATCCATCACAGATATTATCTAAGGTGCAAGGGTCAGACAGGAACTGTCAATGCATGTGTCAGTCTGTCACTTCAATTAAGAAGATATTATAAATTCTTAAAAAAAATTATTGCAAAAATGATAAATTGGCATAGAAAAAATATGCTCAGCTGTATCTTTTATTGAAAAAATATCTTTAAGTAGATTATTAAAAAAGATTGAAATTTTAGTTACTTGGTTGATAACCTTATTTTTGGAAATAAATCTCCCTTGCCTCATTACCCCAAATAGCCATCAGAATCAGTCTGACCTCCAGATCTCACCACAAGCTTTTCATTCCCTTTATTAGGAAGCACAGGTTTTGCAGGCCAGATTTTCCAAACACCAGTACTAAACAGTTACCAGCAACTAAAGGTACAGGCCCTTGAGGACACCAGGCAACACCAGACCACTTAGGCATTAATCTGCCTCTGTAGGTACCTCTGTATCCCAGCCCCTGTGGAAACACCTGACAGCCCTAAAGAGCACATGTTAACCTCACTTTGCCCAGGATTAAATCCAATTTAGACACCAGATGTCAGTGTTGTGCTTATGTTACACTTGTTTGGAGAGATGTCTTGTTCTTTCCCCAATGAAAATTGTACGATTAAACCAAAAGATTTTTGAATCTTTTAGCTGCATTGTATCACATAATATATTACATAATTCTGTTTTTAAAACCGAATTGCCCCCTCTGGATCCACTGGCACACCAATTACAGCAGAGGCATTAGGGCTCTGGCATGATACGAATAAATCACATTCCACTTCCTTTAAAACACTAGGAAAATTTATATTTTTAACTATGTCATGATTATTTCCCTCTATTTTCTTGAAGGGAAGAGTAAGCAGTGGCTTTGCTCTGATATCTGCTAGACTTGTGTGTGTCATCACTGACTGACAGCTGGGCCCTCAGAGGGGCTTTGCTCCACAGCTCTGCTCCAGCCCTGCAGAGCTGCTCTCCTGCTTTCAGCAGAGGTCTCTGCTGGGAAAAAAATTTCTCACTGGAACTACAGAAAGATAAGTTAAACAAAACCCTATCTGCCCATTGAACAGATCATATCTCAGACCATGTCTTTTGAAACAACAAAGCCCCCAACAGAAAGAAAATGGAAATATGTCACCAGCCACATAATATGTTTTAATTTTAGAGCAATACTTAATCACTGATCTTTTATACAAGAGACCAAACTTCTGTGATTTGAACTTTCACACTATTTTCTCAAATGAGCGGAAGGAAAATCACACATCTTCCTGTTAGCTTCTATTAAAAAGTCAGTTCAGTATGAACTTAAATACTGACTGATAAATAAAGACTGATATCGTGTTCATGTTACACAAAAGTAGAAATATTTTTGAATCGAGTTTTCAGAACTAGAATAGACATTAACCAACTTTGTCTACAAAAAGTCTATGAAGTGTCTGTATTTTGGTTATTAGGTAACTGTACACAAGATGGCAAATGTTGGAATAACACCATTTGTGTCATTTTCAGCTTGTTCCACAAGATGGAGTAATAAGATTTGAGCTGCCAGAAACAGTTGTTGATTTAGTAACTAAATTTATTTCTGTAGTGATTAGATTGGATTCAAAAATATAAACCTATATACCAGAACTTTCTTTGAACTTCCTACCATAAGGAAGTATCATCCCCAAAGTTACAAACAGTGAGGAAGTACTGACCACAGACTGTATTTTCCATTGATGCATTATGCAATTCAGCCAAAAACAATAGCCAGTTTTTATACCTGCAAAGGATGGTAACACACTTAAATCGTTCCAGCCCAAGGGTGACTAAATGGTGACTCAACAAGAAAAAAGAGCTAAGACCTTCGCTGCTCAATATTTGGTAAGCCAAGGAAAAGAAATGGAGGAACGACAGACCTCATTATATGACATGTAATCATTCAGGGGCGTGTGGATGAGTACTGCGTGAGCAGTGCATGAAACAAGCGTGTGATAAACACCTCTAGGAGTTACCATGTCACTCGGGAAGGAAAATGAGGCGTCTTTAATGTTCAGGGTTTTTTCTCCTACCCTTCAATGCTTTTTCACTTGAACAGGAAAGGGCAAGTGAAGTCTTAAGACAAACAGAAATATAACAGCTCCTTCAGGGAGAAGCAGCATAAAAAAATAAGGCTGTTAATATCCCACGTGATGCCAGCAGTTTTCTAAATCACATCCAGTTAAAGCTTAGATCAAAAGCAGGTATTGCAGCAAGTGGAATTTACCCCTGCACTCCTCTTCCCAACCCTTCCATTGCCTTTGCTGTGATGCACAAGTGTCTCTAGCTCAGAGCAAACACAGCCAGATTGCATCAGCTGCAGAAAGAATCTTTTCAACCTCTTTTTTTCAAAACAAACAAAAACAGCCTCCTCCCAGGCAATTTCTGCTGCCTTTCATGTCATTCATACTTGCCACGGATTATGTTGTACAGAACTCAAAGCCTAATTATGTTTCTCCCCCATACACACAAACATCATCCTGGGAGCAGGCAAGTAGACCTATCCTGAGAATTTTTGGTAGAAATAAAAGTAACCATTTATTAACCTTACCCCTTCAAATGCAGAATAAAGCCAAAAAGGATTTATATTTCCTCTTATATTTGATGAAACCAAGCTGTGAAGACAGCTAAGATTTTTAGGATTTGTCCTCTATATTGTCTACCTACTTTAAGATATCATGGCTCCTACTTGATGAATAATGAATAAGATTCATATGATGAATAATTTTTTTGGAGGTGAGCACAGTGTGTATACTCAGGCATGTCATCTGTGATTTGTTACCTAAAGAATACTTAGGCCTATCTTTTACAGAAGTCTGCCCGTCAGAAAAGTGAACTGTATCTGTAACTGGACCTATTATCCATTGGTCATATTTTGGTTGCCATAGTTTGGACACAAATACCCTTCCGTACTACGTTACAAAAAGCACCATCAAACAGACCACAAATAGAACTGACCTCAATAAAAACCCAGTGGCTATTTTTGTAATGTTGCATGGGAACGGTATTATGAAAGGGCTTTGAAGAGTTATCAAATCAGTAGCTTTAACAGAGAAAAGGTAATTTCAGAGTGCTACAGATATTTCTCAAGCATAATACAGTGATAATCTTCAGCTTATCATTAGAAGAAGCTATTGATTGCATGAATGAGGCACAGAAATTGTGTCAATTATTCTATGGAAAATAATTAAAGATGTACACAAAGACTTTTGAAAGGAGGAGCATCTCAGGTAGAGCTTGGAAATCTGCTAGCAGTCTAAGTGCCCAAATCCCTATAATTGGTCTCTGGAGAGTTTTAAATTCATGGGTTATGTCACAAATTACACATTATTCCTTCCCTTTAGGAGCATCTGTGAAATCCTAACAGGTGAACAGGTTGGCAAATTTAGACTGCATCTTTTCCCTGTCTCATGGACTATTTTTATGCTGCTGTGAATTTTCCACATACTTTGTGAATAAAGGTAATTGTAATTAAGATGGATTAGCCACTTCCTTGGCAGCAGGTAGTCTAAGAAGTAAATGCAACAGCCTCTTAACCTAAACTTCATTCATCTCTTGCTCCTCAGAGAATGCCTAAGGCTTGGAGTGTGCAACTGGAGGACAGGGATGGGCTAGTGCCAAGGCTGGATGGCACTAGCCTAGGGGTTTTTGTGCTGATGATTCACAATCCTGCCATGCCTCAGTATTACCTTCAGCTTCAGTTAGTAAATAAAAGCACTACAAGTGTTACTACAAAGTCACAGAAAAATTATCTTCTGCAAACATGTCCCATACTTGTGGACAATATTTGTCTAATAATTCAACAAAAATCTCTTGCTCTTACATCACAGACTTGTCTGGGGACAGGTTGGGATGCCCCTGTTTATCTGTGATAAGGGTGGAGCAGGGGAGGGGAGCAGAATGGAAGGAGCTGCAGCTCAGCTCGGTCCCTGCTGGCCACCAGGCCTGTGCTCTGCAGGGACTCCTGCACTCACTCCACCCCTCAAGACAGGTCCTGGAGCTTCACAGCAGCACAGTGGATGGGGGTGAAAGAAAAAACACCCCACATCATCTGAGGATGGAACCGGTGAGGAGGTGGTGATACCAGTGCCCTGTAGGGTTTAGTGGTGTCCAGGCACAGGTCACGGGAGAAGGGGCTGTAACCACTTGCCAGCTGGCAGCGCTCCTTCATTGCACTGTTCTGAGCTCTGCCTTGGATCCTGGGGTAAGTGAAGCCATCGCCTGCCAAGGACCTCCTTCCCAACATTAGAAATCCTTTCAGTGAAAAACCAGCTCCAAGTTTTCCTTTCAGAGGCAGGCTGAGTGAGAAATTGTTACATAAACTCTCAAGACACTTCCAAACTTCAGTTACCACATATCACCCAGAATTTGGCTCAGCTCTATTTGCACTCAGGAAGAAACCACACACACCCAACCAAGAAAGTTTCTGCAGTCTTTTGGAGGTAGACTCCACTAGCTCTTCCCTTCACTCTTCCAGCCAAACCCCAGACAAGATGTTGTCTTTATTTCTTCTAGAACTTCCCTCAAGTTCAGAGCACCAGGCAATGTGGAGCGTTCCCACACAACACCTTGTGCCAAGCCTTTCCTGTGTTTGTGGGCACGGCATGGGTTGGGCTGCACAGCTCTGTAGCCTTGGGTCCAACTTGTGCCACAGCCAGCCCATGTCCATGAGCACCACCACAGGCACTGAGTACCCCAGAATTACACTAATGGCTGACTTAAATAATCACCTGATGGGCTTAAATTCTGAGGCTGACTCAGATAGTTTTTGCTAGGGAATTTAACTCTGGAAAATGCTTCCTGGTGATCTGATAGACTCCTCAGTTCATTGACTCTCAGGGTGATGTCCAAGGTTTACATGTTTATTGATGCCTTTGCTTGGAGATGTTGGTGATGATTTATATACCTTTATTGAGGACATGTAGAAGGAGTTTGCTCACTTGAAACTAGTCAATATGTACTTATTTTGTTGTTATCTTTGTATACATGCCAAGAACCCCAGTGATGAGTGCACTTTATAAATTTTAAAATAAATAAATTTATGCTAAACCATGTAGTTATTTATGGCTCAGAGTGCTAACTTAGCTGAGACAGCAAACTGATGTTATTGGAACCTAATTCATTCTCAGACTTCCAGGAGCAAGTAATGAGTCAATTATTCCAGTGTGACATGAAAACCTTATTTATGGGCTCATTGATTAAGAATATGTATGTGTTATTTACTTACAATATTGACTCATTAAAAAAAAAAATAAATTTCTTTGTAATCTATTAAAACTTGTTTTCTCTTTGGAATAACATTTCCCAAGCCTAGAATTGAAAACAAATCAGGAACTGAAAAGAAAGAACAGAACAGACTTGGAAGAGTCTTTGGTTCACTCAAGTAGAGTGAAATGCATTTATTCCCTATCCTAGTAACAGCTCCGGTTATGCTCTTGTACCAGGGTTTAGAAATTTTTCTGTTCCCTGGGATGAGCCACATGCTTTCATCTCTCAGGCCACTAGGGTTTCGTGTGGAGAAGCAATCATTACTAAATTCACTAGCCAGAATTTGCTCACCCACTGCAAAAATCCTGAAAAATATACAGAGCAGGAAACAAGAATGAAGAAAATTCTTGTGACTTTTAGGGAAAGGCACTATTCCAATTCCTGCAAAAGTGTTCCAAATGCTAGGTAACAGTTCAAAAACATGGCTGCAACATACAGCAGGCCCAGTATCCCTTTTTCAGGAGCTCCTCTTTCACCCTAAGCCAGAGGCAGGATGCTCTGTGCAGACTGCTCTAAAATTCCTGGTGATGAAACCACACCACATGATTACTTCCAACACTCTGGGAGCATGTTTCAGATGAGGAGCCATTCAGAGAGGAATTCTTTCTGTACACCAGGCTGGGATTAAAGCGAACTTGACTGTTTAAGAAGGCCCTCCCTCTTTCCCATTATTCCATGTACATTTCCAAATATGGTTCAAAACAAACAAAGGGGATTTTTCCCAGTCATTGAATAGCATTTGCATGTTACATACATCCCAATCAGACCTCTCAGTGCACCAATCACTGTTACACACAAGGGACTTCAGGATGTTCTTCTAATGGTTTAATGTGTTCCTCTCCTTCAGTTCCAACTGGGAAAGTAGAAACGTACTCATGATACAAGTTTCAACTTCAATGCACCTCTTGCCAGAGGGCATTTTAGATGTTAGCAATTTAACCTAGTGCACCAATGTGAAACTGCAACGCTGATGGAGGTGTTAGAATAAAAAACTGCACCCATAGATTCCTTTGCTATATTAGATACTATAAAACCATTTTTACTGTCATGGGTTCCAGCTCTTATTGGTAGTTTTCTGAGGGTTGTAGCCTTCCCCCTATTTTCTACTATTTCAATAATTCCTCAGAGGTGGCAGTAAAGGACTTTTGTACAAAGTAAGTTTGAATGCCAACTGGTACATAGTGACAATGAGAGACCTTTTTCAGTTCATGATTCAGTACAAAGAGGTAAATAGTCTCAAGGCTATTAACTATGACTAAAAATGTGCATGTTTCATTTGTCATCAGTCAAGACTATGGTTTTGTCAAGCTGTTTTTCTAAACTTTACATATTCTTTACAATTATGTGTTAAAACTAACAAAGCTTAACATATAAGAAGAGGAAAAATTAAAGCAGTACATTTGGATGTTTCTATATTCCAGTGAAAGGTGTTTATTTAAATGAGATGCAAAACAGCAAGAGAAGACAGTTTAGAATAAAGACTATTTTTAGAGGTGCTCTGCATAATCTATGAATAAATCTATTCACTTTTCACCACTTAAAACAAAAGAGTAAGTTTCTTATATCCCAGTCCTAATTACCCTTTAAAAATAATAAAAGCAGACAGATCACAATAATAGAGTGACTTTACTGGCACCCTTGATAAATTTGATTCCTTTCTAGCTTTCCAGATTGGCTGTTAAAAGAGCCAGATCTTGAAAACCTGAACTTCCCAGCAACAATGTAGTAAAAAATCCTCAAATCAGCTCTAATTCTGAAGTCAGAGCTCAGTGTGCTCCATCCCAACATCAACACCCTCCTATCAGTTCCAAGTTTAAGCTGAAGTGCCCTGATAACACCTGCAGAACTGCACAAAGAGAGAAATGCTTTCAACAAACAGGCAGGTGCAGTCATTTAGGTCTTCAGAAACCAAAGTTAAATAATTCTAGTCACTGAAAGCCAGTATATGTCCCAGAACATCTGTAGCTCTGCTCACAGAGGCTCCTTCCCAAGTGTATTCACTGCAGAGCATCTCATCACCTCTTGAATAGGGTGCAGAAGTAAATAGCTCTCCAGGGAGATCAAGCAGTAAAAGCTACATCTTGTTACAGTAATTCTACACACAAGAGCACATTTCAGCCACGACATCAGTTGCAAGTTCTGATAGCAATGGACAGACAAGGACATAAGGGGTAAATATTGCACTTTCTCTATCTTCAGTTGGTTCCCTTACTTGACATCACCTTTGAACATACCTGGGTTTAGTCTTCCACACTTGCTAAGCACAAAGTAAAGCATCCAAAACCACTTCTCAATAGCATGGACATTAACACAGTACTGCTGCCATCTTACTCATACTGGTGACCCTACACACACTACTAATGAAAGGAAAGCTTTGTGTGATTAGTCACACAAGTTGCTCTTCATGTCACAGAAACACCTCCAAAGCTCCAGAAAGAGTGAAGAAGACAGCAGTGCTCAGTCAGCTCTGCTGCCCACCCATTGTGTCATGCACATCCAGCAGGAGTCTGACAGAAACTGCCTGCCTGGAACATCACGCCTGGTTATCTGTCAGCCACCTGATCCTCATAAAATGGCTTTGAGCTTTACTAGACTCACTTCTTCCCTCAATATGCTGGTATAACAGTGAGCAGAAACAATCCTGCTCATGTCTTCTTGCGATTTACAGCTGCTAGCACTCTGCCACAGAAAAGCCCACAGTGTATTAAAGCTAGAGGGGATTCAACATCTTGATAAGAAATAGCTATTTAATTAACAAGCACCAATGATTAGACTGAAATACCTTTATAAACATTTACTTATTGTGGTATATTTTGAATCAAACTTAATTCTTGATCCCCATATGGGTCAGTCACTTAAGAGGTGGGACTGGATGATCCTTGTGGGTCCCTTTCAACTCAGAACATTCTGTGATTCATGCTCAGTCATTCAATAGAAAGACAGCTGCATGCAAAGCCAATGAAGATCTTGAAAACTTTCCCTTTTGTACTAAAAAATCAAATTTTAGAAAACAGTTAAACATTTTGGTCCCTTTTGGGATAGGTTTAATGAATAAATAACTATTTGGGTGCAAGAATTTCCAAACTACTATTTTAGTATTCATTCATGCACAGCTCTCTGATATGTAAATGAAGCAATTTTCTCATGTGGTCTTTCTGCTCCCATTTTCTACTTCTCACTTGTACAATGACTAAGCTCCAGTCCCTAATGTGTCCTTGTCACTATCAGAGATGTCCCTCCACTTCCATTCTCCAGCTCAAAGGGAACAGGTGCACTGCACCCACATTAAGTCAACAATTCTTTTCCAATCTCTTCTTGAACAGTATTCCTTCCTTCCAGACTCTTCCAGAGGCGCAGTTCTCATATCTAACTTGCTTTTCACATTTCCTAACATTTTGCTATTTTATTATTTGTCTCTGCTTTCAAAGATTTATGTGCTTAACTTTATTAAATATTATTAATCACGCCCAATAGGATTTTCTTGTAATACTGCTAAAATCAAATATTATGCTCATTACATAAAATAAAATGAAGAAACTTCATGAAAAGTGGGATTGAGTACCAAGTCTAGAACATTACCAAAAGAAGGAGAATTTTGTGTAGGTTTGG
>WAAG01028872.1:1627-12336 GCA_013390105.1 Tichodroma muraria | reverse complement strand
TTTTTTTTTTTTTTTTTCAATACTTAAGTTGTTTCATACCCCAGCATAGTCAGAATAAACTGAAAATTGTGCATCGGTGACCCAAATGCTATCCTGAGGGGATCAATTTTGATCTTGATTCACCATGGGGATTCACCTTAAATTGCAGAAACTGGGATAAACTGAAAGCAGTGCACCTGATAAATGGTTGTAGAGCACAACCAGACACTTGAAAACATGTTTGTTAACTTGGATTAGTGGGTAGTGACCCAAACAGAAGCAATAATATAGGTAAAACTTTGAAGAGGCAATACAGTTGGCAGAGGTGGCTTCTGTTAATCAGCCAGCCCCACCTCTATTCATTTGCTCACTCCTGGAGTGTCCAAATCCAGAGTGCAATCTACAGTATGGAAATAAATACAGAAGTAGGTGTTTTCCTCAGGCAGTGGAGGCAGTGGATCTTTCACGCTTTTTAGAAATTTTCAGCCTAATGATATCAATAAACCACAGAAATACAAAGAATTCTTTAACTGTACCGTAGGTTCTCTTACTTGGAAGTAGGCTGATCCAACTAGCCATGTTTCCTCCCTTGTTTTGCAAGTGCCATTGAAAGCCAGTAGAAATCATGGGCCCAGTGTAGCCACACGGCTGCCACGGAAAGGCACGTGTAAATCACATCAAGCACATCAAGCATTATTGCTGGGAAACTCCATCCCACTATATGAATGGAACCAAATTATTGATTTATGAAATAAACCTTATAAACTGCTGGAGAGCACATTCATTTTTAAAAAAGAAAAATGTGGAGCTCATTGTAAAATACATTTTTCTTAAAAAATAAAGTAGTTTGAGAATATAGCAAGGAAGAAGGGAATTTTGGTTTATATTAGGATTTGATTTTGCCTTTGATCGAATACAGTAAAAATTTTTCTTGAACCAGAATGAATCTTTGAAGTCATTATGGCTAACAAGGTGACATAACATAGTTTTACCCTATGGAATTCTTGTGCTCAAATATAGAATCAACCCTTTTTTCTAATATTTCTATACAAGGCTTTGTGAATTTCTAGCACCAGCTATTGTGACTTTACAGAATTTTCTGCTGATAAATTTCTGGCACATTTTTAATTATGCTTTGCAGATTTTGCATTTTTGATTTATTAGCCTGTTTAATACATGAATATATATAATGTTTGGGAATATAATTGTTTGGCATAAAAATCACATTTTTTTGTTTGCCATTTGTACTGTGTACTTAAAATGTTGTGATATTGGATGTAAAAGGGTGAGACTGGCTTTTTGACCCAGATGGTATTTGCAATATAGAAGTTCTATTTAATTAATGTTAAGGGATTGATTTACTTCAAAGTGTAAGAATTAAAGCTTTTTCTCTTTCTTTTTACCTCAGGCAGTTCTTAGTAACAGGAATTGCTGTAAATACTCCACGGTATAGTATATAATTAGTATAATGCTCTTTATTTGACTCCTGAAGTCTCAGAGACAAAAGCATGAGTTAAGGCAGACATATGGAAGAGCTGTAACTGCTATCAGGGGGTCAATTTAGATATTTAACATTATTTTAACCTAGTTTTTATGTGTTCTGAATCCTCTGGCATATGTGTGTGTGCTTAAATACTTTCCAAATGATGCTGAAATTGTTCTGAGTTGGCTGCTTAAACTTTATTGGCTTCTTTGGAGTGAGTTCAGTCTCATTTTACATGGTGCAGCCTGAGATGTGCAGAAAGCACCAAGTCTGGGCAGCAGCACGTGCTGCCCACAGGTCTGGTCCTGTACAGAGCATGTCCCTGTACCTCTTCAGAACCTCCTACATAGGAAGGAGTCTTTCTCACATCTTCCCTCCTTCCCCAGGAAAGCCATTACTGCTTTCTCTAGCCTTTTGAGGAGAACGGGGGAAGGGAGGGTGGTTTTCATAGGGGGGTGTGTGTGTGTGTGTTTCCATGTTCTTTCCTAAGGAGGAAGGTCATCAGGGCAGGAAATGACTATGACAAGGTGTTTATATTTTCTATTTTGCAACTTTTAAAAACATGTGGGCAGGAGGAAGGCGTGAGCTAATAGAAGTAAGAACAATCAGAATGGAGATGGCAAAAATGGAGGAAAAGTTGAAGCAGTGTGTCTGTGAGGGGTGCCAGCCCCAAGCCCAGATATGGTGATGTTAGGTTGCTGCAGGGGGGAGCTCTGCATGTGGAGAGGCAAATCTGCCCTGGGAGCTGACCCATCCACATGAGGGGGATCCTTCGTCCTTCAGGCAGGATGGGGAGGGCTTGGGATGTTAGGAGCAGACAGGGAAATTCAAGAAATGCAGCTGAATGTCTCTGTCTCCTCATGTGTCTCTGACCCACAAATGAATGGTGTTGGCCTGTTGGAAGCTACCGTGAGCTTTGGATGAGGGCCATTCCCTTCAGCATGTGCCAGAGCTTCTGGCGTGTCTTCTGCGTGGATGCTGCCATCATGGGCTTCTAAGCAGCCATTGTAATCTGTGGTTTGCACAGATTTTCTGTTTTGGCGAGTAAATGAATCCAAACTGCAGGATCCTGCTGTGCATGGCGGCCGTGCCACCCAGTCCTTCTGCCAGCTGGGTGGACTTTGTGCCGCAGGGCAGGGCACCCAGGTCCGCATGCGGATTCAAGAGTCATACACGGGCATGCTCACAGCTGCGAAGATGTTTAATTTCACATGTGTGGATGAGAGCTGAATGCCACATGGCCCTCTCAGTGCCCAGGTAGACTGATGGTGAGCTGATGCCTTTACAAGCGCAGGTCCATGACAGGCCAGGGGTGCCTCTCCAGAGACACATACCTGGGGAGCAAGATTGTCTGGCTGCACAACTACTGCATTTTGAACCTTCTTAGTTTCAACAGTTTTGTCATTTTTCTGTTGAAACAACTCTTAGACTTAGGAGATAGTACTGTGTTGGGTTTTAAAAAGAGTAATGCACAGCAGTGAAAATTGTGGGGAGGGGAATCTGTTCTCCAAATCAGAAAAGGACTGAAACATATGTATTTTAGTCAGCCTCTGGTTCAGAAACTTCCCGAGCTTTAGCAGAGATGTCAGCTTGTACTTTAAATTGAATAAGTTTATGCTATTTGCATTGGTGTATTTGTGTATGGATCCTTTTGGAAGCAAAACTTTTAGGAAATACTTATATTCTCCCTCCTCACAGCAGTTCCTGTCCCCATACTACTTGTGTGGATTTGGTTTATTCTTTTTTGTGGACAGTGGGCAGAGGAAGGCATGGTAAAGTGCAATTAAAATCACTGACTGAATGCCATCCAAATTTAGTTTTTCCAAAATGGGATGGGACAAGGTAGTTTCCTTTAGCATTTTGTCCTTAATGGAAATAATAATTATACAATAAAGAATAGAATATAGTATTATATTCTAAAGAAGAGAATTATTATACAATAAAGAATATAGAATATAGTAGAAACTGCTGCTAAGGTTATGTCAGGAAATGCCTGACCACAAATGATGAAACATCTCCTCTATTATACTATACTAATACATTGTAATGTCATGAATTGATGTTAATCATTCTTGCTTACTTTTATTTGACCATTTCATCAAGAACGGACTACAAATCAGTGGGTTTCAGCATGTTGTGCATGGATCCTTTGTGCATGGATCACTGTAAAGGCTCCAGCAAAGGATACTGAGACCCCCTCCATGTGGCATATCATGTGACAATTGCAGACTTGATCTTTTGAAAGAGATTTTCACCTTCACTGATTTTTTTTTGTTTAGTCTGGTGACTTCCTTCCACTCAGAATCATGCTTCTAAAATCTTTTTGGAATGGTATTCTTAATCAGGCTTATTCTTGTCAGCATCATCAAAGATGTCTTATCATTTAGGAAAAGGATGTTTTTCCAGTCTAAATGACATCGGAACGCAAGGGAGCAAGCTGAAAGGCCATAAAGGTTTGTCTGTTTGTAGCAGAACACCTAGAGAACTATCTTAAGTTTGGTGACTCAGATTATGTGACTTCTTATTTGATACCCATATTATTTTGTAGTTTATTTATAGCTAAGCTATGCGGGGAGCTACTTTTTAAAAAAGCTTAGAGTTCACTACCTTCCTAGTGGTAAAAAGGAGATATATAGAAACAGAATAGTTTACCTGTTTAGATGGCACCACTCAACCTAGTATTTGAAGATTACAAGTACAAGCACGGGCTTGGTCTAGTTTCTTTTTTTTTTTTCATCTTCTTACTAGTCAAATATATGCAAGAGTGCATCTGGCAGTTGTGCTCTTGGGAACCCGCGAAAGAAACATCTACAGGCTTCTCAAACAGATTTAATTTAGAAGAAAAAGGAAAATATTGATGCTCTTGAGAAAAAGGAGGTTTACAGTCTTTCTTAACATTCACATATAAGCAACAGTTTCTAAAAATGGAAATACGCAGATTTGATTAAACACTTGGCTGTCACATTTGTGTCTGTTCATGTTCAATTAAAAAATTCAGAGGGATTCTCTAGCATTATAATAATCTACTCTTTTAATATCTAGGCATTTATATTATCAAGTAACATCTGCTATGGCTTAATAACTGTGTCAAATGATTGTAACAGCTTTATTTTTAGTGAATTTAATGATAAAAGTTTTAGTGTTACAGCAGGGAAAGTATTTAGGCTGAAATGATTGTATCTCCTATTTTCATACTTTATGGCAGACATTTTGCCATTATGTTTTCAGGTTGTACTCTGAAGTGGCTTTTTTTTTTTTTTTTTTTTTTTTAATTGTTGCTGATGCCAGCAGTCTTAAGTTCAGCAATATAGATCGCATGGATTTTCTTCATAACATTTACTGCTAAAAAGTGGTTAGTACGAATCTAACTCTTCTTGTCACTCATTTTGGCTTTATATTAGAAGTGTCTTGATTGATCTTAAGTTAGCTACACTAATATATGACCAGTTTAAGTGGGAAAAATGGTGTGATGATTTTGTCAATGACACATCTGGCAAAATCTGTCTTAAGCATATCAATAAATTGATGCCAAGTAACAGGAGCCCAGTTAACCCTTCCTAGAAAAGAAAGTATATTTTTGGGGGGTTTCTGCTGTCAGTATATGAATGAAGGCAACTGTTTTGAAGTTTTCAACAGTATTAAAAAAGGGTGTTGTTCGTGTCATACCTTATTTAGGTCTTGGGTTTTCTGTATATACATTTTTCTATGTTTTATCATGATGTGTTAGTTTAGAAGGACAGTTTAAGGAAAAATAGCCAGTCACTGTTAGCCCTAGATTTTTTTACTTTGTCGTAAGAAAAATAAAAGATAAACCTTGCATGACCTTTTATCCAATTAAGCAAAGCATGTATATACATATAAGAAATCACAGAATATGCTGAGTTAGAAGTGACCCTCAAGAACCATCAAGTCCATCTCCTGGTCCTGTCACACATGCGCCTGAGAGAATTGTCCAAATGCTTCTTGAAGTCAGGTAGCCTTGGTGCTGTGGCCACTTCCCTGGGGAGCCAGGGAACCTGTTCCAGTGTCAGTCTCTGGGTGAAGAACCTTTTCCTGATATTCCCAACCTCAATTTCCCCTGACACAGCTTCAGGCCATTCCCTCGGGTCCTGTCACTGATCATCACCGAGAAGAGATCAGTGCCTGCCCCTCCTCTTCCCCTCAATTTCCTTCTCATGAGGAAGTTGTAACTGCAATGAGGTATCCCTTCAGTCTCCTCCAGGCTGAACACACCAAGTGACCTCAGCCACTCCTCACACAGCTTCCCCTCAAGGCCCTTTGCCATCTTTGTTGCCCTCCTTTGGACACTCTCAAAAAGCTTAATATCTTTTTAATATTTTTGTGCTCAAACCTGCCCCAGCACTCGAGGTGAGGCTGCCCCAGGGCAGAGCAGGGTGGGACAATCCCCTCCCTTGCCCAGCTGTGATGCTGTGCCTGATGCCCTCCAGGACACGCTTGGCTCTCTGCCAGGGCACTGCTGACTCGTGGTCAACTTGCCATCGACCAGGACCCCCAGGCCCCTTTCCATGGCACTGCTTCCCAGCATCTCCTTCCCCAGTCTGTCCAAACATCCAGAGTTGTCCTATCTCTGGTGCAGAATCTGGCACTTTCCTGGATTTTTGAACTTCATACAGTTGGTGATTGCCCAGTCCTCTAATTTGCTGAGATCTCTCTGCAGGGCCTCCCTGCCTTCATGGGAGTCAACAGCTCATTCCAATTTTGTGTCATCTGTGAACTTGCTTAGTATCCCTTCCAATCCTTCATCCAAGTCATTTATAAAGATATGGAAGAGCACAGGGCCTAAAACAGAGCCCCGTGCAACCCATCCTTCACTGCCAAATACCTATATGTAGACACCAAGTTTTGTCTAATTTTAATGATAAACAATTGTAAAATTTTCCTAGTTTAAATCACGTCTGTGTGATAGAAATCTTTCAAAATAAGGTTTTACACATCATATACTTTGGTATGGCTCTTTGCTAGGACGGTACATGTAGCCCCAGAAAGGCTGTCCTGTGTTGTGCTAAAAGCCTAGGAGGAGCCTTTGCAGGTGTTTTAAGACATGACAAAGTAAATGTGAATAGCATAAGCTCTCTGGGAGAAGAGTGACAGAGCTGCTGTGTAGAGGCCTGTTGACCCAATTCAACAGGAGACCTTTGGTTACATTCCTTATGCCAAATTTAATCCATTTTAATCAAGTGAATAGATTTTTGAAAAATACATGGATCCTCACTGATTTTCTAGCTAGGCATTTCTAGATTATTTTCCTAGGTGGATTGCTGCAGAATTGGTGATAAACAGAAAGATCAGCTCCCTAACTGTTCATAAGAATTACACTCTTGGCATTTAATGTGATGTTTAAATTAGAACAAAAATAAGCAGGACCATGCACTTTAGCTGATTCCTCTGAAAAAAAAAAAAAAAAGTAATTTTATGTATATAAATAAATAAATAAATATGGGTATATGTGACCATAGTAGACTCACCAGTAGACAAATAACCATGGAAGACTGCCTCCCTCCAGACTTTGGCTGCATGTAAGTGTACATTCTACATGTAACAAATTC
Source organism: Tichodroma muraria (assembly GCA_013390105.1). NCBI lineage: Eukaryota > Metazoa > Chordata > Aves > Passeriformes > Sittidae > Tichodroma > Tichodroma muraria. Next base: position 5,307 of record WAAG01028872.1, on the reverse strand, counting down.
ATGCAGCTGTAACTCTTCCTGTTCTCTGATACCAGCTGGTGGGATTTACAAGGAGTTTTACACACAGAAGTGCATGGTGCAGTTTTAAATTTTAGTGACCACTAGATGCTGTGGTGTTGCTAAGCAAAACTTGGTAAGGGACATGGCATGCAAAATGTTTTAAACAATAAGATATAATGAAGCCAGTTTTAGCTTAATAATATGATTGCATTTTCAAGAAGAATTTTATTTTCATGTTTGTATTCTTTATCTTGTGTTGCTTATGTAAGTCCACAGCAAAGTGCAGGTAAACATTGTGAATGAAACTGCCGTAAAATTTTTCCTTCAGCCAAGAAGTCGTGTGAAGACATATGAATGTGTTCAGCTTCTATAAAAAATATTCATCAACTTGTACTATTCTTCTCTTGGTAAAGGAGAATGGTCTCTGAATTGGTAGTGTGCCAGTTTGTAGCAGACATCCTAAACATTTTCTGTAAATCCTTCTATTATGGAATAAAGTACATGAAGATTAATGTCCAAGCATAAACACACCTGCAGTCTTTGTTCATGTGAACTGTGCATAGGAATGTAAATATATTAATTTATTGTTTGCTAAAAATTTCTCTAATACCTGCACGCTATTAACATTGTCGCCAAATCCTTAATGTGATACTAAGCACACCTTAGTGGGTGTACACCTTTGAAGATCAGCTGTATGAATTTTTCAGAAATTCAGATTATTTGACAAATCAAACTTGGAGTATAACTACAGTTAAAGTATAAATAAAGCAAATATAGGGTTTATTTCATTTTTCCCTGTGCAAGAAAATGGAAATTTACACATACTTCTCCCATGCAGGGTTAACGGAATAAATTCTCATATAATCTCACCTCCTGTTTGATGAACACAGTTGCTTGGCAATCAGAATTGTGAGTCAAAGATAAAGATTTCTTATCCCAGCCTGGTTTTTTACATTATGATCTAAAGGTGGGAATGTGAATCTTGAAGCCATTTTGTAGTTAATGAAGCAGTAATAACAACCAAGGAGATCTACCTTCAGCTATTTAAATGGCTGCAGGAATGTTAGAAATTTATATGATCATAAGAATTCTCAGCAGAACCTCTTACTTAAGTAAACTTCTCTTATCTCTGCTGCTTTCCCAAGCTGATGATTAATAATCAATATTTAACATTTCTGAATTATTTTTTTCTCAGGTACACAAAGAATTTATCAAGGAAATCTCAACCATAATTAAATATCATGTGAGGTTCATTCAGAGACTTTTTTAATCTATAGTGGCCTATCAAAAGATGTGAAAATACTTGACAAGCCTTTGAACCTTGTTTTTGTGTGGATGTCCTGAAGGGGTGAAGGAAGAATATTCACTATGTCTGCAAATGGCACTATCAACTCATTTTCCAGGTGCAAATGACATGTATGGAAAGGAAAACTATATACACACAAACAAGGAGAGCATGCCACTACATTTTTCATGGAACTACTTGCCAAAGAAAGTCTAAGCCATAAGGATGGATGCAGCATATTGCATGACAAATATTTCTTCCTCCATCTTACATTCAGAACTCATCTTCCAAGACTACCAGAGAGCCAAGACTGTGGCTGATACTCAGAGTAACAAAGAAGTGGGACCCTGTGTCCTGTGACAAGTTAATTTCTCAATTCTACATGGTTCTGTGCTGAAGCTTTATCTTACATCCTTTGTCTTTGAATTCTGTTCTGGCCAAACTGTGTCTGAAACAGTGACCTGGCAAACAAGACTGATCAGTGTGCGCTGTCAGAGGATGAGCAATAGCTACCATAGTCTCTTCCTAACTATTTCTAAACTTGCTGGAAGATTTGCCCTGCCTTGCTGTCAGCATGTCTGTAGGCTTAACAGTGCAGAAGGTAAAAACAGAAGCCAAATCTCTTACTCACCTTTTCTCTGGGCTGTGCTGAGGTGCCTGTGATTATAGCTACAGAATAAAGGTTTGAAAATGTCAGAAGAACTTGATGTTAAAGAAAACATCAGCATATCAACTCTGTGAACTGGTAGTGGCTTGGTGCTTTTAGGGCTCTTTGTGATCCAGAAAGTCTGAGCTATACTGCCCTGAGAATAAATAAGGTGAATCTTAACTGTGTCTGTAGTAATAGCTGATTAATCACTTCATTTCAAACTGCTAACTTTCCAGGCATATGCTGCTATTTTTTTTAAGCATTAATACAAGATTACTTAAACATTAATGCAGGATTGTTCTTGTGTCTGTTCAGTTTCTATGCTAAAGATAAATACAGGAAAAATCCTCTAACACAAAGTTTACGTTTAGGGAAGAGGGAAAACCCAAACATTGAACACATCTCTTTCCTTTCCACAACCGGAGGAGCAGGTTTTAAGCCTTCTTCTATGGTCCAGGTAGTGCATAGTGCTGTAATCAGAAGTGTTCAGCCAAATTCTTGCCCCTGAGACTCTAAGGACATGGGAGTTGTTGTAGTCAGTGTCTAAAATGCAAGTGAGGCAAGGCTCATGAGTTGAAGCAACCTTATTTATGGAACCAGCCACTACAGCTGGGAAATCTGTTTACATCTTTTTATAAATCTTGCATTTCAAGCTTTAGATACCATTAAATCAGGCAGTGTTTGTTGGTGCTCCACTGGAAATACACAGACATCCAGATGCTTATCCTCTGCTCCTTGTCCATTTCTCTCTAAGTCAAAACCAGAATTCTAATAACGTTTAATTTCTAGGGAACAGCCTTATTGGAGGGGATGAAATCTGGTTCTTAAATTTGAAAGAAAGAACAGTATAACTTCTTTTGTACTGGAACATATAGTTATCAATTGCAAGAGAGACTTTATGGCTTTATATACCACAGTGATTTGACAACCCGTGGTGCTATAATCGCTATATGCATTACTGATCTGCAGGAAAAAGTAAAGCAATGACAGTACCATTTTTCAGATTTCCATAGGGGAAGATATCTTTGGCATCTGTTTCAGTTTGCAGGGAAAAAAAAGGAAAAAATCATTTTAAACACTCTTTGCATGACTTCAGCTAAGTTGCACAGTATAAGAAAGATAATCTCTTTTATAAGATACTGCTGAATAAATCCTAATCCTAAAAGGAAGAAAAAAATAGTTGGCAGGTAGTATTTAGATCTATGATTTTTGGTTTTTTTAATTTCCATATGCTTCGATTTTTAGACACCATCTTACATTCAAATATGAACTTGGTTCGGCAACCTCAGGCAACTAAAAATCAGTGAGGCATGGTGTCTATCATGTTCCCTTTATTTGTTTAATGATGTATATACAGCCCCAATTTGATTTGGAAGCTGAGGTCCCTCCTGGGTCTTGCAGTCTCTGGGCAGATCCTAGAAGACAGTGTTACCTTGTACTGTTTCCAACATTCTGTCTTAATATTTTTATTTCAATTACTTCCCTGATTGCAGGACAAATATAGTCAATGGAGTGATAAAATCCCGAATCCTTTTGATCCTGGCAATTTGATTACCATTTAAAATGAGGATTTCTTTATGACTGAAAAGTTCAAAGTTTGTCTTCTCCCTTTCAGCATTGCCTTATAGCAGCATCCTAAGAGAAAAAGACCTCCTTGGCATATATGAGATGCATCAGTAATAATCCTGTTTGCAGAAACCCTACATGGGTAGAAAATGTCAACATTCAGACTAAGTGTGACTGTTT
>WAAG01028844.1:0-12579 GCA_013390105.1 Tichodroma muraria | reverse complement strand
TATTGGAAACAAGAACCTGAAAACTTCACAGAATCACTGAATAGTAGGATTTAGAAGGGACTTCTTGACATCATCTAGTTTACCTTTCCCTGTTCAAAGCAGGGTCAACCAGCTAGAGCAAGTTGCTCAGGATATTACCTCATCCGGTTTTCAATGTTCACGATGACGGAAACACCGCAACTATTTTGAATATGAAGAGGCTGAATTCTGTTCACTTTAAGTTTTGCCTCCCTCTGGCTGCAAAAAATGAACAAAACATAAGTTAATTAAACTGATTAAAAAAGCCTGGAGAACAAGCACAACTAGTCATGGAATAACTTTTTATTCAGCTGCAGAACACCTAAAAGACAGTATCATTTCTGCTTCATGCCCGTACATGTGTGTGCACGCACATACACGTGCACATGCACATACATGAATGTTGACTTTCTATATTAATGCATTTAGATACATATGGTTCATCTATAAGAGTTTTCTAACAACAAACACACTGGAACTGTATGAAAAAATAAAGTTTTAGACCTGAAGAAGATCATGAATGAGAGAATTCATGGTCATAGGAAAATCTCATTGATTAAGCCGTAGTTCAAATGCTACATATTATGTGACTGGACACTAACCATTAATAGTGTTGTTAATCCACTTGCCAATGAAAATGACCCAATAATAAATCCAGTCAACTATCTATGCTCTGTCATTTCCTTCTCAAAATGTTTAGGTTAATTATTTTTATCCATTGTATCAACAGGCATTGCCTAGGTGTGCTGTGTAGAAGAGGCACACTAATCCTATCTGTTACCCCAAAAGATTTTCAAGATGGATTCTTCTTGATTATCACATCGGGGCTGTAAATACTGTCCATTACAAACTGGACAGTAAAGACATAGACAGTAGGCAAATTAGGAGATATCTAAAGTGTAGATGGACTTTGCAAGTGAACCTAAACCATCTGAATTGTGCTAATTGTGTAGGTTATCTCTCCAAAATAAGTCCAGTAGCTCTGGAAAATGTAAAAAAAAAACTCTTTTCCTTAGGAAAAAAAAAAAAAAAGCTAATTATACGTGTCAGAAACAGATTTTTAATACATAATGTGGCAGAATTTGAAATTAGGTGTGTATGACTGTTAATGATATAAGGGATGCTAATTTCATCCAACTAAATCTGTAAATGATAAAATCTTTTGGCTTGGTGATCACATCAGCCCTAAGGAGCTACCATTTAAAAGACATTATATGTATTGCCAACAACTGTTTCTAAAGCTGTTGACAGAAAGATAATGCATGGTCTAATATCCAAAGGCTTATCTAAAACTGTGATCAAGGTAATGTTTTTGATCCTTTTTCACCTGGGTAGTGTTACAACAAATGTGGTTGATCAGAAAATGTGGTTAATGCAAGCTTAAATAATGATTTCAAAAACTTTGTCTACTGAGCAATTCCATATTCAAGGCTACTTAGTGTGCTGATAATGTTTTCTCATCATAGTTAAGAATATTACCTTTGTTTCTAAACAGCAGGGTTCATCCAACTTTTAAATAGATAGCAAGAACAAATTGAGTAGGGAGCTCAGTAATGTCTGAAGCAAAATAAACTGGATTCTATTTGATAAAATTATTACCTGGAAGGTAGGATATAAAATCTGATGCAATGGAGACATAACAGGGAAGATTTTAATATCTGCTCATAACCTTTAGGAATATTTATACAGAATAGTAGAGAAGCACCTTAAAGGATGTTTTTTCTTTCTAGAGCCTAACCAGATAAACTGATGCCAGCTGCAATTTTCCAGTAACTTGTGTTTCATAACTACTTCTTTTCTCATAGTGATAACTTGAGAAATCCTTCTTAACTTGATCTGCTAGTGAGGGGCTACACATCTCCACAAAGTCATAGTTCTTCAGATATAAATAAGGATATTGGATCAGACTAATGGTGCCTGACACTAAGGGATCTCCAAGGCCAATCTAACACAGCATTAAAGGATTCTCCTTGTCAGAAGTCCCCGAGGACTGCACACCAAAAGCAGAAACAGGGAGAAGGAACAATAGCTAATCTAATGTCTCTGCATGCTGGCATTGCTCAGCTCAGGCACTGCACTCCAGGACTCTTACAGTAAAGGCACTTTGGAGACCCTCCAATGTGGCATTTTTGGAGCAGTCTTAAGACCAAGACCTTTAATCCAAAGTAGGTCTGCATATTTCTTTTATATTTGGAAAGTGCTGGTTGAATTTCCCATCTCTGCTTTTCTCTGAATTGAACATCATCAAGAACAAATGAAACCTGACTTCAACAGTAGTGTATATATATATATAGTCTGGCAATGGTTTTTTGCTCCAGTAGTAACCTCCAATTCACATGTTGGGTTGTTTTTAACTACCTAGTGCTAAAAGTGACCAAAACAATTTCATTCTTTAAAAAATCTTTTGTTGCATCTTTCTTTGAGGCAGACAGACCTAATATCATTTAGCCTTGTACAACTGTGAATAGAGAAATGGAGAGATATTTAATCTACACAGGTACCTGTTCCCCCTTTCTCAGTTACTCATATTCTAGCTACGAATCTACAGATGGATTTAATTTTAACTAGGTAGAAATAGGTAGAAACCAGCAAACACTTAATTCAAGGGAATTATCTTTGTTTTTGCCAACCTTTGACCATATTTTACGTTACTAAATTATACTGTACTTCATATAAGTACTGTGTGCACAGTAGGCTTTTTTCCTCTTATGCCTTTGGAGCAATCAAACCCTGTGTAAGAAAACCAGAAAATGAAACCCATTCTTATGTCTAATCTGAAACTGTTGTGCATGTGTCATTCTACTTTTCAGAAATCAAATTTAAATTACAGATACCTTAAATGTGTTTTCCTAATAACATTCTTTGCTGCTGAAGACTGATTGTTCAGCAGTGTTTCAAATTTTTCCTTTTGGTACTTTCAGTCTACCCTGTGGACTTTAAAAATTCTAGTAGTACATTGAGCTTTCAATAAAATTTATTATCCTTTTTTAGGCTATGTATAAATATCTTAAAACTTTGGCATCAACATCAAAGCACTAAAATATGCCTTCTGTTCTCTCCAGCTTTTCCATATTTTATGTGTTTGATGTTAATGTGAATGTGATATTCAAACTTAATAAATGTATGGCAAAGGGAAAAGTAAATGTCAATAAGCTTCATTGAACATTTTTATTAAATGCTTGTTATGTAAAACGATCTCTTAAAGGTAAGAGGTGCTGTAAATCCTCTGTGCCACCATTATGTAGTTCTGCAAGTTACAAATATGTTCATAATCCTCCATGGAGTATGTTAAAGAAGGAAGTTATTTCTGTATATTAATAAAAATCATTAATGTATTAATATTGCCTTTATTGCTGAAAGTTCTTTCAGTTATCTGCTTCTGATAACCTTAAATTGTACATGCAGTGTGTGCACAATTAATAAACCTCTCCTAAAAGAAAGGTTGTTTTACTTTTTCTATTTTGTTAAATCAAAACATGCAACAATTGAAACATTTGCTACTTGTTTTCATTATGTCCAATTAAATTCTAAGAGCTCTCTTAATGAAAGGACATGATTTCTCTATATTAAAGTTCTGCACAATACACATAAGCTGTGTGTAAAGAAAGTTTTTCTCCACATCATCTGTATGAAAAAAAACCAACTAACTCTCATGCAATAGCTCTTCCTAGGACTAGGATTCAGTTTTCTCTTCTCAGAGAGGCCGCTGCAGCAGACATGGATTATGCCAGCCTCTGTGAGATTCAGATCACTAGGAAAATTATTCCTAGGGCTGTAAACTCCATCCTTAAGTTTCCTTCCCTTCATGGTTGTAATTCAAGTCATTTAGTAGGATAGCATCTGCAGGGAATTGGTTGCCCTATTGACAGGATCCACTCCTCCAAATGTCATGTGGCTCTGGCTTAAAGGGTATTGGCTTCATAGCAGCCGGAGAAATGTTTCATTTCACACTTTGGAAAGCGCTAAAAATAGTAACAGTTGAGTAACTCTCACAGCCTGCTGTGAAGTCCTTGGTGACCCTAAGTGTCCCCTCAGGAGAAAAGGTGAGAGGTACTCTGGAACCAGCACTCGCAGGCCTCCGCCTGCTCCCCTCAGAGCTGCGCGCCGCCGTGCCGCAGTGGGCCCCATCGGCTCCGCTGAATCCGGCCCGAGGCTTGAAGTCACGGGCATTGGAGGGCTGCTTTGGCAAGCATGCTGGATAACCATTCCCTCGGTGACATACACCAGACTACAGATGCTGTAACTTTGAAACAGAGTGTGCAGTTTCCCCTTCCACACTTCAACTTAGCTGGTGTAGGGCTTTGTTTCACGACTCGGTCACGAAACTTCTGGAAGCACTAGATTGCCCTCTTCCCCATTTCCCTCATCCCCGTTTTCCTCATCCCACTTCGCATTATTCATTTATCTCCAGTACCTGCAAAATTAGTGCAGGTAACCTAGGGCCCACCCGCTCCAAACTATCTTATTTCTGTCATACAGTCTTATTTCTGTCTATTGTATGACCACTTTCTCCTTACAGCTGGAGCATAAATCTTGGCTGGAATTATCTGATGTCCAAATTATGGGAAAGTATAATTTTTAAAAAATGTCATATATAAATCTGTGTACTGTCCTTCTACAGAAAAGTTGTCAGTGCGTAGTCATTACCTGTAGCAAAGCCAAAACTATGAAACACTCAGATATTGCTCCCTATTTCGTGAACAGCTAAATTGCTTCAGCTTTACCAGGGGGCACCTCTGAAAACAGCAGTTATCGTGACCAGCTAGCACTCAGCCAATTCACACCTTCTTAGATTTCCCTCTCAGTCCTTTGTTTGAAAGTCAATATTCATGGTGTTTTCCCTGGTCTGTTAAAAATCTTACCATTTAAATCAAAGTGGAGCATTAAGAGATGCCTCTTAACTTCTTAATGTACCTGACTAGTCCTCAAAACAGTCCTGCTATTCTCCAAGAGTTTATGCATGAGGGGATTGGCATGATTAGCTGTTCTTAACTGCCAGAGAGAGCATTTTAAATTCAGAATTAGTAACAATGCAATAATTATACTTTGATCCCATGAATTTTAGTGGATATGAAATTTCATTTAAGAAATAAATGATAATAAATATATAAAGAACGAATTAAACACTTAAAGGAGAATTCAGGTGAACACACAAAGTGCGCACAGTGGTGATTCTGAAAGCTACCACTGCCTGAGCCCTGAAAACCATCCACACTTTGAGCCAGGTTCCCAACTCAAGTCCTGCAGAACTCAGAGCAGAGCTACAGAGCTGCCTCTGCTGGTCCCCACCAGCACCTTGATCCTGGCAAGACTGAACAGCTTTGTGTCCTTCTCTTGGCTCTGTTAGCTGAGAAGCCAGGTGTCCTGCTGCCTATCTCCAGGAAGACTTTCCAGGAATAGGGAAGTCACATCTCATAGAATCATAAAATCATTAAGGTTGGAAAATACCTCTGAAATCTGGAAGTTCAACCATTAAGCTAACGCTGCCAAGTCCACCAATAAACCATGTCACTAAGCCCTACATCCACATTTCTAGGGACAGTGATTCCACCACTTCCCTGAGCAGCCTGTTCCTATGGATGACTGTTCTTTTAGTGAATTTTTTCCAATATGCAATCTAAACCTTACCTGGCAGAAATTGAGGCCATTTCCATTTGTATTACTTGCTTCCTGGAAGAAGAGAAGAGCAAGAACTGTTTTCATAATCACTTTCTTTTAAACCATGACAGAGTTGTGCTCTTTCATTCCTTAACTCCGGGCACAAATGGTTAACACACTCAAAGATTGCTAAGAGATGAAGCGTTTATTGGTTCTCATCTTTTGGCTGCATTGATTCTCTCCCATCTCCTGGGAAAGGATGTGAAAACAATGGTAGAACACAACACTGTTAGGCCTTTCTTTTCAGTTGGTGCTAGAGATTCATTCATTCACATATGGGGGGATGTGACAAGCACATGAACAGCTCTTGGGTCCCAAGCAGAAATCCCAGTTCCCAGGCTAACACACAGCTGAATTGCTTCCCATAGCCTCCTCTGTAAATCTGCACGTTTTAAACAGCTTCTTCAACAGGAACAGAAAGACTGAATCACATCATTCTACTTCCTTCATATATGACAGTGCATTTCTACTTTTCGTTCACTGTGAATGATTGTGCAAAAAAAAAATCCAAACTACAAAATCTGCACCTACATTCAGGACAGGCTTCTAGGCCATCAGTCCTGCCCAGACAAAGCTACTTACTTGCAAGAGGAAACTGAAAATCCTCAAGATTCAGGATTTCCCTTCCTGCATTTTCTAAAAGCTATCTCTGTCCTTGGTTGGCCTCCTAGTTTGGGGTGACTGCCAAGTTGGGGTTCATCATTCTCCCTGCATACACTCTAAGTTTGGGCCTTGGGGAGTACTGTCTTCTTGGATGCAACGCAATCGTGCCACAATTAGGGTGTGGGATCTTACATTTCCTTTTTGATTTTAGTCTATAATGCTTACAAACTTCCCTGTAGCAAAATCTCAATTTTCCCCCACATTATCCTTCTGTATCCTAGCTAAAGTTTTGGTTCCTCTAGCATGTCATAGTATCAGCAAATAACTTTTTCAGTCATTGATTGATGATTCTAGTGGTTGACTTGAAGCACAGCACTGGGGTCTGCCTGTCAGAAGTTGAGTTCTGAGCATTTTCTGAAAAACAGATGTCTCGGTCTCTAACTACATCTCTGCTTTTCTAGTTTTCTGAGCTTAGCTTGACTGGCATGGGTGAACTCTCAGACTCCCCAAAGTCAGCAGCAATTCTGCCATTGATTTTGAATTGTCATATAAATTTTTGTCATGAGCATACAAAGCCAATACAAAAGTCAGAATATCATGTCTGTCTATCCAACATTCTCTTTCTGTTCCAGTAATGTGCATTGAAATTCGATTCCATTCCATTGATACTAAACTTCAAAATTAAGGTAAACTGTGAAAACCAGTGAAAACTGACAAGTGAGATGGAATTGGGGAGATCAATTTACGTAGCCACAAAATATAAGCAGAAAAGTCATTTAATCTATTTTCTCTGAGAAGTTGTCACTGTTTGCAGTTTGGATTGTTTGCCTACTACTTTCTATTAACTTTAAACTAAATAGTTTTCTAATTTAGCAGATTGCCTTGGAGCCTTCTACTGGCTTTCTAGTAAGTTTGATCTTTTATTAGCTGCAGTACTTTGTGGTAGTCATTATACATTAATTTAAATTTACATTTTTAGATTTCAGAAGTACATTCATATTAGCATTCTTTTTTACTAGAAAATGGCAGAATAATTAACATAGAATATTTGATCTCGTTAATAGAATTTATGTTTAGTCTTTTGAGGCAAAGCTCATAAAAAAAATAGTGAAAAGACCAGTAAAATATTACTCCCTTGATATATTTAAAACATTCTGGTTGGTGTATCCTTTTATGGTGCTTTATGTTCATTTTACCAGAAATGCATCCTTATCTACACTTTCATGTTAATGGAATTTTTTATTCTACCAGAATTGATAGTTTGAATGTAAAAGCGGTAACACTACTTATAGTGTTCTGAAGTAAAAACCCAGGAATTCTTCCTTGCTAAGCTTATACCATGTTTCCTCTTGTAAAATTCTACTAAAGAAGCCAATTTCTTCAACAAAGACCTAGAGGAATATGCTGAGCCAAGTGACTTTTTATAAAACATACGCTGTCTCTATCCCATGCAGGCAATTGCCTTTCATTTGGGAGATGAGCAGAATTTGCTCCTCAGCAGTTAGTGTTTGAATCCAAGAGGGAAATGGACAGCATCCTCACAGTTTCTCAGCAGGTGTTGGATAGATAAATAATCTCAGGTTAGATAAGACAGGCAAAAGAATTCCTCAGTATGAATGCTAGAGCTGCGCTAAGTGCAAATGGTGAGGCGAAGTGCTTTTTAGAGGCAACGCCTGTTGAAGGTGCTGGTGGGCACAGCCAGGGTGCATCCGGGATGGTGTCATCCTGCACAGCTGAGGCCACGTGCCAAAAGGCTGTATAGTTGCGGATGACGTCCCTGTCCCGAGGCGTACCTCAGGAGTGCAGCGACTGCCAGAACGCGCGCCTGCGCTCAGCGAGTTCTGAGCAGGGCCTGGCAGGCTAACTCACACTGTGGTGGCAGAAGCCTGAGTAAGCTGCCAGGGAGTGCACTGAGGAGCACTGACGTGCTGCATCCCAGCCACCCAGCTCCAGAGACAGTAACCTTTGGCAGCAGAAAGGAAGCAGGGAGCCACAGGGGAAATAACATCAACTACCAGAGTTGTTTCAGTAGCCTAGGACTGCCTATGGCCCGACACATTAATTAGTCTTGCTCCTGTATTTTCTGAGTGGTAGATTTTCAAAGAAAATTACATGTGAGAAAAAATCCTTAAGTTTTCAATATAAGGAAATCATTTGGTTGACATGATTTCCTACTATTGTCTGCATGAGGAGCGACCGCAGCAGGTGGGCAGTTCCAGGAGAGACTGTAGAGCAAACTGATGGAGCTTGGGGCTGTTCACTGGGCTCACTGGCACATAACGCTTCAGCCAGCTACGCTGGTGGTCAGTCACGCACTCTAAAAGAAACCACGGATGGAGGGGCATCAGGGGTGTTTTCTGAAACGACTGCAGAAAGAACAAGAATTCCAAAGCACAGCAGCTCCCTCTCTACGGTCTAGGATGCTTAATTAGGTATGGATGGATGGGGAATTAGTTCTCCTTTTGTTCTTGACTGAAAAATAATAGGATTTCAACTTTTGGTCCAGGAAGAAAATCTGAATTTATTAAGCAAAAGATCTTCATGAAGTCCTCTTCTATGGAGGAAACAGATTATTCTCTTTTTAGATCAGCCCATGCTGGTCTGAAAGAATGCAATTGTTGAGTTTGAGGAATAATACGGAAGGGAAGTCACTCTGGAAATCCAGATTCTTCAACCAAAGTGCTGTGGAAACTGCATAAGGCACCTCTATGTTCTGGGAGAGCACTCTGCTACAGATCACAGCCTCATATTAGACTTTCTGTTTTGACAGGTCCTGCTAAATACAAAACAGAGTTTCATGACTAAACTCTTTCAGATAAAATTCATTGTTAATACAGACTTCCAGATGTTTTACTATTTGCCATTTGGTCTGAAACATGATGGTCAAAAGTAGAACAACTACTGCTAGCAGTCACATTTGACAATGCCTTTTCCCACCTCTGCCAGTAAAAAGAAAAACAGAATATAAAGCCAAAAACACCCACCCTGTTACCTTAGGAAAAGTAGTTGACAAAAAATATCTAATTTCACCTAAAACAGGAAAGAGACGAGCTGAATCATGTGATTACGCACTGGAAGTTTGTATTTTTTGAAAAACTGAATATTTTGTGTGGTTGTTTGCTTTGACCTATAAGACACATTACCATTTCTTGGTCTTATAAATCTTCTGGGTTTTAATAATGGCTGAAAGACAGCTCTGTACTGACACTAAAAATAGTCAGCTGTGTAGTTGGCTAGCTAGACAGTCAGGCAGCTGCTCTGCTGTTAGGTTTGTTCCCACACTGCCGTGGAAAAAAGGTACCTTTAGGGCTTCAGTTCTAAACTGTAGAGTGGAACGGCTTGGTGAAAACCTGTTTCTATTTTCTGGCTCCAAACTCTCCTCATACTGTGCCAAAAGGTGTGTTCCATTGTTAAATGTCAAATGGATAGGCATGCCTCTGGATTTTCTGGGGCTTTAAGTGCATTTGGACTTAAATTCTTTGTAAATAGGATAAGAAGATAATTGGAGTTTTGCTTGTGTTTCACACTCCCATTTAGCATAATTCTCTTTTGAGCCTCTTTTATTGGTCAAACCAGATGCATACTGTAGAATTGATTAAAATAAGTGGTTTTTCAGCTAAAATTACTTTACTAGACATGATTTAAGTTTTGTAAGATAGAGATTTTGCAATTGCTTTAAGTAAATACTTATTTTCTTCATGAGGAATTATGAACACTTACCAGCAATATTTTTTTAAGTGATGTGAAATGATTGCTTTTTTGGTGAACAGCAGATTTGCTCAAAAATAAGAAGAACGTAGAACTATTCTCTACATTAAGTTAAATCTAGCCAAACATACAGGTCAAGAAATGTTGAGTAAAATTTTCAAAAATATCTGGGTTTTCTTTTCACCAGTTCTTAAAAATAAATGTATTCCAACATGAATATTTTAACTGATCTATTATTTAAAAGATAAAGGTTTCAAAACCTTTTTATAACATAAACACATTTTTATATTACTTTCTTTTTCACCATATCCAACTTTTCCAAATATAATATATCATATTCAATCAAAACCAATCTAGTTTTTATCTACCAGGAAATCTACCTATTTCTAATCATAACTTAAGCAACGTTCCCTAAATATATTTTTTCTTTCATTTTAAGCATGAATGACCATGAATATGTTTATCTGAGATATTTCTATATATTTTTTTTTAAAAGTATATCTATTACATATAACTATAAATCCATAAAACTATATATTTTCTATTGTACAGTAAGAATACTTTCTAAATTTACTATACTGTTTTCCTGCAGCATATCATTGTACTGCAACTACTTTATTCCAAAATGCATTGTCAGCTGTTAAAAATAGAAAAATACAAGAGGAATGACTTTTACTTTTGATGACATGAATGAGGCATCATAATCAAAGTGAAAATTTCTGTATAAAGAATCTGTAAGCAACTGGAACTATCAGACACCAGTCATTTATACAACCCTTATTCAGGTTTGTATTCCTAACTATGCCTTGGAAATAGATAATTATTGTGCCAAGAAATTACTTCTTCCTTGTGAATGTGGCAGAAGCAGTACTGATACTAAGGTATTTCATAAAAAAGCACATGCTTCATGGAGAAATACTTCATATTTTTATATACCCTGCAAGAAATTGATGCAAGTAACAGGACAAAGGTTGTAGAGTTCCGATTTTTAAAATTATGATTATTATTTAAATTTGACCAAGATATAATGAATTTTAATTTTGTGCAAGAAAGGAATCACACTGTTGTGTCTACTGCATCATCATTGTACATTGTTCAAAAAGCATACCAGCATCTATCAGAGATTAGTTAAATGTTTATGTGTCCAACACAACAATTCAAATATAATTCAGACTGCTCCAGATTTTAGTAAATTTCATGACTGCAGTGACCAGAGAAGCCAACAGGAAACCACATTTAATCCAGTAGTTTGATTTTGCTTAGCAAGATGAGTGGTATATGTTGGTTGTGAACCTCCAAATGATCATCTGGAGTATTTTCTATAAGCTGAACAACATCACATGCTATTCATAAAGGGAAAGAGAGATCAGAAAAACTGTTTCCTCCCCTTTAAAGTAATGGAGGTCAAAATTTTCCTAAACAACTTCTCAAGAGTTTCTTATCTCTACAATCTCCTGTCTGCCTTCAGTCAAAACATTTGTTAGCTTCCACTGGCAGATACCCAGGGGTAGGTGTGTGGTCTGAAAATCTGCTAGAGTGGAGTTTCCAGCAACATAAACTGCCTGTTGTTTCCTTCCCCTGTAAGGGCTTGAAAAAAGACAGCTTGGCTTGAAAAATTGGACTAGAAGTGCCTGAGTGTACCCTGAGTAGAACTAAAGAATCAGAACATGCACAGAAGCGCCTCCCCTGCAGAGCCCTAGCCATGCTGAGAGGTGACCTTTCTCTTAGCATAAGATTGATGGAAAATGTGTTGTACTCTAACCAGAAATCCAAATTGAAGAGGTCATGCTAAGGGAAGAAGGGGAGATATTCATCTGTTATAGTTCAATATATATTAGCTGGATAGTGTCTGTGCCAGGAGTACTCAGTGTAGCTCACATGTTTGTACTGGGTTCCTGGAAAAAGGCTAATGTTAAATGACCTTAGCTGTGCTTTAATCCCATAAATGGTTGTGACTATTACATGCAACTTTCTCAGAAACAGCTTGCTTTCCTGAGCCTTGTTTGAATATGCATTTCTTTTCTCTTTTTTCCCCTTGTTTTTTGTAGATCTTTTTCATTCTGCTATTATACTCAAACCTCTTGTTATAAGCATCTTTCTTTGATCTATAGCACATGCTAAATTTCATCTCATATTAGCTACAATATATTACAACTCAAATAAATGTAATTTCTATTTAAATGACATGTGACATCATCAACAGCAACACATTTTCCAGTAAGTGTTTTTCAACCACATAAAATTAAAACTTTGCTATTCCAGCTCTTATTAGAGGAATGCTTTCTAGCTTCTTAAAAAATGTTAATTTCCTACCAGAATTATGACAGACCATAATTCAGATGAGTTCCTCAAACTGATACTGGCATTTCTGGTTCCAAGGGTATGTCAATCACAAACACACATTCTCTGATTAATATTGTTATAATAAGTGATTACTTTAATACATACTTATTATTATTTATCTCAAAGTATTATAGGAGCACCTGAAGCCAGGCTAGTATTTAATGAGCTCTTGTACAAAATGGTAGCAAACAACAAACCCTGCCTCTTAAAATCCAAGGCTATAAATTACAAATGCATTTAAGTGTCTAA